>JACXGM010000363.1:0-31977 GCA_016801145.1 Umbra pygmaea | reverse complement strand
GGTGAAATTCTGACTCTACCATCTGAATGTCTCAACAGACATCGAGACTCATCAGACCAGGCAACATTTTTCTAGTCTTCAACTGTCCAATTTTGGGGTGCTCTTGCAAATTGTAGCCTCTTTTTCCTATTTGTAGTGGAGATGAGTGGTACCCGGTGGGGTCTTCTGCTGTTGTAGCCCATCTGCCTCAAGGTTGTGCGTGTTGTGGCTTCACAAATGCTTTGCTGCATACCTCGGTTGTAACAAGTGGTTATTTCAGTCAAAGTTGCTCTTCTATCAGCTTGAAGCAATCGGCCCATTCTCCTCTGACCTCAAGAATCAACAAGGCATTTTTGCCCACAGGACTGCTGCATACTGGAGGTTTTTCCCTTTTCACACCATTCTTTGTAAACCATAGAAATGTTTGTGCGTGAAAATCCCAGTAACTGAGCATATTGTGAAATACTCAGACCGGCCCATCTGGCACCAACAACCATGCCATGCTCAAAATTGCTTACATCACCTTTCTTTCCCATTCTGACATTCAGTTTGGAGTTCAGGAGACTGTCTTGACCAGGACCACACCCCTAAATGCATTGAAACAACTGCCATGTGATTGGTTGAGTAGATAATTGCATTATTGAGAAATTGACCGGGTGTTGCTAATAAGCATTTGGGTGAGTGTATATATACAGTATATGTGTGTGTGTGTATATATATATATATATATATATATATATATATATATATATATACATACAGGTCCTTCTCAAGAAATTAGCATATTGTGATAAAGTTTATTATTTTCCATAATGTAATGATAAAAATTCCACTTTCATATATTTTAGATTCATTGCACACCAACTGAAACATTTCAGGTCATTTCTTGTTTTAATACTGATGATTTTGGCATACAGCTCATGAAAACCCAAAATTCTCAAAGAATTAGCATATCATGAAAAGGGTCTCTAAACGAGCTATTAACCTAAACATCTGAATCAACTAATTAACTCTAAACACCTGCAAAAGATTCCTGAGGCTTTTTAAAAACTCACAGCCTGTTTCATTACTCAAAACCGCAATCATGGGTAAGACTGCCGACCTGACTGCTGTCCAGAAGGCCATCATTGACACCCTCAAGCAAGAGGGTAAGACACAGAAAGAAATTTCTGAACAAAAAAGCTGTTCCCAGAGTGCTGTATCAAGGCACCTCAGTGGGAAGTCTGTGGGAAGGAAAAAGTGTGGCAAAAAACGCTGCACAACGACAAGAGGTGACCGGACCCTGAGGAAGATTGTGGAGAAGGACCGATTACAGACCTTAGATGACCTGCAGAAGCAGTGGACTGAGTCTGGAGTACAAACATCCAGAGCCACCGTGCACAGGCGTGTGCAGGAAATGGGCTACAGTGCCAAAATGCCTGAAGTCCAGTGTCAAGTACCCACAGTCAGTGATGGTCTGGGGTGCCATGTCAGCTGCTGGTGTTGGTCCACTATCAAGGGCAGGGTCAATGCAGCTAGCTATCAGGAGATTTTGGAGCATTTCATGCTTCCATCTGCTGAAAAGCTTCATGGAGATGAAGATTTCATTTTTCAGCACGACCTGGCACCTACTCACAGTGCCAAAACCACTGGTAAATGGTTTACTGACCATGGTGTTACTGTGCTCAATTGGCCTGCAAACTCTCCTGACCTGAACCCCATAGAGAATCTGTGGGATTTTGTGAAGAGGAAGTTGAGAGACGCAAGACCCAACACTCTGGATGAGCTTAAGGCCGCTATCGAAGCATCCTGGGCCTCCATCACACCTCAGCAGTGCCACAGGCTGATTGTCTCCATGCCACGCCGCATTGAAGCAGTCATTTCTGCAAAAGGATTCCCGACCAAGTATTGAGTGCATAACTGAACATAATTATTTCTTTTATATTCTTTTTTTTTGTATTACAAACACTTCTTTTATTGGTCAGATGAAATATGCTAATTCTTTGAGATAGGAATTTTGGGTTTTCATGAGCTGTATGCCAAAATCATCAGTATTAAAACAATAAATGACCTGAAATATTTCAGTTGGTGTGCAATGAATCTAAAATAAATGAAAGTTTAATTTTTATCAATACATTATGGAAAATAATGAACTTTATCACAATATGCTAATTTCTTGAGAAGGACCTGTATATATATAGTCGTTTTTTAAATGCATACCCCTAGTATGTTAGGGAAAACAGAATGAGAGATGATGAGAGTTGAGATATCTCTTTGTATTAGTTATGCAATAGAAGACAAAGGCATATTTTTCTCTAAAACACCTGAAATGTAATAAAGACACTGAAGTCTATTTATGTGGTAATGTCACTAAATATAATGAATAAGAGAGAGAAATTGCTTTTACACAATGTCAAAAGGAATATACTGTAGGACTGTATAATCATGTGGAATAGAAGTAAGATTTTTTTTCTTTTTGAGTGAGTATTTTGTTAATGGATTCATTATTCCCTTTAAGAATAAAGACACCAGTCCTTTTTTTGAACATTGACCCAGCTTCTACTGGATGTGGTTAACATTTTCTTTTCTGCAAAGAGCAATTGAAAATGCCCATGTGGGATATACAGTTGCCTGTAATAAAACGGTATTTTTATAAATCAAACAAATGAGAAATTGACAACTGTTAGTTAAGATAAGCTTTTGTAGCAGTAAAAAGCCTATAGATGCAAGAGGTTTTTTAAAGACAGCAGGGTGCTCCTATTTTACAAGCGATTGATTCTAGGGAACAATGTAGGATCAATACACACATAAAAGCCTCCTCCTAACAAAGATTTGCAAATTTTATATACAGGTTCATACATATTAAAAACAAATAGTTGTGGAAAAACACACATTTGTTTCCAAAATCATGTTGAAATAGCACATATTACTACACATGACGTTACTAAACAGTAGGAATAACGTCTGTTTTGTCTTCTACAGTATGGTCATTTTTGTTGTTGACTCCTTTGTTGCTTTCTATTTAGTGAATGTTACTCAGTCAAACCCACACGTCCATTCACACTTACTCATTCAATAAGCATCATTGTCACAGTCCTCTTCGCTTACAAATGGCTCAGCCTCCACCATCTGTAGGCATTCCCAGACACCACTTTGAGACTGCAATAATGATGCATGACTAAGTACAGTTAAAGTGTTGCAGTCTGTTGGCAAAAAGCAGTCAAGCACTTTGCTGTAGTGTCACTAAGGATAAGTGAGACAGTTGAAGGTTGACGTTGAATAAAACACAGTGACAGATCCATGCTTTGTGTGTTTTTGTGTGTGTGTGCATTTATGCATGTGTGTATAGAGACTGTGGCTGAACAGATTTCTGTGTGTATTTCACTGGTGAGATGAGCGTCGACAGACATTTAGAAAGAATTTCTGCCACGGAGGTCGGCCACCGCCATTGGCTAATTAGGGCCACTTCAGCTGGGCATCTCTGAAAAGTGAGTAGGACCTGGGCAGCGGGTCTCTTAAGTAACAAAAACACATTTGAAGACAGTTGACTGTAGAACCTGAACAATTGTAACACGATCACGTTTTACAAAACAATCCCTTGGAGAAAACAACGTTACTGAGAATCCCTGCAGAGAGGCAAATTACTTTCATTAAGCCTGTGATCTCACTGTGATTTCAGTGCACTTACCAGTAACACAGAGCATTTGGCTTTCTATGATAGGCTTTGGAAGATGTCTCTTCGATTAGTCTATGAAGCAGCCGTGGACTGCTCAGTTCGACAAAGAAATCATGAGGCTAGAGGTTGATTTGTGGAGAAATTCTCTTTCACAGTTACATTGGCTCCCTATCCATTGCCCAGCTTCAACCACTAATCATCCCCCATAAAGTCGACGAAAAATAGACAAACTAATTCCAGCTCCACTGTCTTTTTTTCGGCGCATTGTCTTGGCTGCGTACACACGCTCACTTTGTTAATGCAACTATTGCATTCAAGTATTTCATCTTGAATACTTTTTATGTAGAAATGTTCCATGGTTCAACAGACTACATTATTTATGCCTTATGATGTCACTTTTGCAAGGAGCAAAGCTCTTCTAATTTACCTGTATACAATACATTATCGAGGAATTACATTCTCATTATACTGAGAATAGAAGTCAATGAAAATAACATTATTTTTACACTATGACAGTGCTATCTAGAGGAATGAGATTTTTTGCCAGATATGCGTCAGCAACACATTTTTGTATGATTTAAACAAGTGAAACTCTAAATTGTTAAATTCAAACTTCTGAGTTAAAATACAACATTTTCCCGACAGACATTCCTTGCGGTTTGACAAGTTTGTCTTTTAACCTGTACATTTTAGACATGCGAGTGGAGTTATTGGAGGTCAAAGGACTTTTTCTGTTTTTTGAAGTATCAGATAGCTTCATAAAGTTGTAATTATACCCACACAATTATTGACTATCACATGTCTGCCGGCCAGTCGGGCAGCCTGCCAGCTAGCTCCTCCATGATGACATCACAGAGCTGGTGGATGTTAGAGACCTTGCACTCCTCCACCTTCCATTTGAGGATGCCCCACAGATGCTCAATAGGTTTTTTAGGTCTCAAGACACGCTTGGCCAGTCCATCATATTTACCCTCAGCTTCTTTAGCAAGGCAGTGGTCGTCTTGGAGGTGTGATTGGTGTCGTTATCATGTTGCAATACTGCCCTGCGCCCCAGTCTCGGAAGGTAGGGGATCATTCTCTGCTTCAGTGTGTCACAGTACATGTTGGCATTAATTTCACATGTTCACTTAGGGGTGTACTCTCTTTTGTGGCCGGCGGGTTTAGACCGTAATGGCTGTGTGTTGAGATATTTTGTGGGAACAGCAAATGTACACTATTATACAAGCTGTACACTCACTACTTTACATTGTAGCAACAAGTCTTTTCTTCAGTGTTGTCACATAAAAAGATTTATCATGAGTTGAACTCAAATATCTAAGACTTTTTCTATGTACACAAAAGGCCTATTTATCTCAAAAATTGTTCACAAATCTGTCTAAATCTGTGTTAGTGAGCACTTCTCCTTTGCCGAGTTAATCCGTCCACCTCACAGGTGCGGCATATTAAGATGCTGATTAGACAGCATGAATATTGCACAGGTGTGCCTTAGGCTGGCTTCAATAAAAGGCCACTCTAAAATGTGCAATATCATCACACAGCTTCACAGCCTACTGAATTGTTTGTGAATCCTTAGGATGCGGAGCTGGGCGTGGTGCTGAATGTCCACCTACCAAGAGGCAACCAGATTGTCAGTCAAAATTGCCTGAAACTTGTTGGAATTCATTACTCCAACAATGTTGACCAGTGCCCCTGGAACTCTGGAATTAAAACAGCCCCAAAACATCACTGACCCACCACTATATTTCACCGTGGTTATGAAGTGCCTCTCCTTGTATGCATCTCATGACGTTTGGAAAACTTCAAGCACTTGCATCTGTGTCTTGGGGTAAGAAAGGTCTTTCTTCTGGCAACCCTTCAAAAGAGGCCATGGTTGTGGAGGTGGTGTCTGATGGTGCTTTTTAAAACCAGGTGACCCCAAGACACCACCAAGGCCTGCAATTCTGTGAGTGATTCTTGGGGATTTTCTCACCATCCTACTCTCTATCCGAGGGTGCAAAATGCATATTTTAATTATTGCCCTAACAGTACTCAGTGGTATATTCAATTGTGTGTGGACCTTCTTGTCGCTATTAACAGATGTATGAAGGTATAAGACCATCCTGTGTCTTTTGAGCTGCCAGTTCTTTTGTTTTCTTCATGGTAGTTGATGACAAAGGAATATTGCATACACGTTACCTCATTTTTATACTAATTTCTAATTTGAAATGGCAACCTGGCCAATAAAATAGCGAAAAGGGTGCAAGATGACACAAAGTTACACATGAATTACACAAAATACACATGAAATACACAGGGGATAGAAAAATACAATCAAAAATACAAGGTGCAGATCTTCAGAGTAAATAATGTATTATATAATAAATTATTATATACAATTATACAGAAGTCTGAATTAGAGAGGTAGATCAATTGGAATATAAAGTGGCAAGTCAAATGCAATTGAGAAATTAACACTTGAGCATAACTGTCCAAATAGATACTGTGCAAATGAAAAACAACAACTAAGATACAGATCAGTGTGTGCAAAGGCACCATGGGGCTAAAATAACGCACAATATGAAACGGGCAGAGGTAGTGTGCGTGAGAGGGGAGGGTCAGCATGTGCAATGATCAGACAAAAGCTCTGATACCCATGATTTAAAGGAGGTGATGGAGATGGTGTTCACAGGTTTCAAAGTCTTTTGTAGCTCATTCCAGTCATATGCTGCTGCGAACTGGAAGGAGTTTCAACCAAAGGAGGTATGGGCTTTTGGGGTGACTAGGACGATGTACCTGCTTGAGTGTAGGTTACGTGTGGGTATGGCAATGGTGAGAAGTGTTTAGGCACAGAGGTGTTTTGCGTAGAATTGACTTGTAAATTAGGTGAAGTGTTGAGTGTGTAGTTAGGGCCAGCCCACTAGTGCATATAGGTCGCAATGGTGGGTGTCAAGGATTGGTTAGACAGTCATTATAACCAGTGTGTGTTTGGCACCGTAGGGAAAGGATGCCTTGTTTCAGAATAATTGTATTGTTTATATTTTTTACATTATTGTTTGTGCATTGCCAGTCAGATGTGCCAGTCATTTTGGAGTCTGCTGTATGTATAGTTTATGGGAATATCTTTGTTAAAAGAATTATTAAACTATAATTCTATAATTTGGTTGCAGGTATGCTCAATCTTTTGCAAACAACAGTGTTTTATCTAAATTGATGTCTTTACACAATTGTTGTAGTATAAATAAGCTCTACGAGCAAATCCCTAAAGCAAAATCCAACTTATTGTAGCCTTGGCACATGCAATATTTATACTGTCTTGCCCTAGCCCAGGGGTGTCAAACCAGATCCACAAAGGGCCTAGTGTCTGCAGGTTTTCGCTTTTACCTTGTACCTGAATGATTGAATGTCACTAATTGATTAGGATCCCGCCTCACCTGGCAGTCTAAGTCTTAATTGGGCTCTAATTGAAAGGAAAGACCAAAAACCAGCATACACTAGGCCCTCCGTGGAACCGGTTTGACAGCTGTGCCCTAGCCCCTCCAACTTTCAGAATACATCATTATCTGATTGTCACGTACATAGTCTGCTTTCATCTCAAGTTATATTATTTTTGTATCGGGCCCACTAATGGACATTAGTAATGGAGTGCCTGCATGTGTTGGACACAGCCTTGGAACTACGCACCACTGCTTTCATTGTGGGAACAGTTCCATCTCATTGTTTTTAAGGGTTGTACACAGTTCTTTTTTATTACTCTACTCAATCACCTACATTGATAGTTAGTCAATTCTATTCATAAAATCCAGCATTTAGCAGCCTAAATTTGACTAGGAATGCTACTTCAATGTAGCCTGGAAAAATCCAGATTAAAATCAAAAAGATATAAGGGTCTGGCATCGAGTAATAAAAATGACCCAGCTCGAGGGGCGGCACCAAGCATGCATTTGAAAATCTCACTGTACGCAATTGGATAACACCACGACCTATCACCAGTGGTTTTTCGCTAAGCCCCTATGGCGGAGCTAACTGGTAGATTAAACTCTTGCCGTATCAGGTCGCAAAACAGCAAAAACGTCCTTCTTAAAAAGGAACGATTCGAGCACCGTCTTCTGTTCCTCTTTTAGACGAAAAGCCAAGTCTAACTCGTTCATTGTAGTGGCCAAAGCCGTTTTAAACAACTGTTGTTCATCCATAGCGATCTTACAATCTTTACTAATGACTTCGAGGTCGCAGTGCTGTCGTCATCTGTTTAACATGCCTCTGGCACGCATATATCAGATACACTGATGTGATTGGTGCAGCTCGGCTACAAGGGCATAGTTAATGAGCAGAATTACTAGGTGCCAGAGTAACTGGCTGAGCAAATTGAAATTGTGCTCTCGCGAGAACTCTGGATTTCCAGGGTAACTTCAATGGCAAAGCTTTGCAGTTCTACAGTCTGCAAATTGGCTGCTCACTCTGGCTTAATGCAGTGCTGTGCTACTCACTCTCACTCACTCTCACTCACTCTCACTCACTCTCACTCACTCTCACTCACTCTCACTCACTCTCACTCACTCTCACTCACTCTCACTCACTCACTCACTCACTCACTCACTCACTCACTCACTCACTCACTCTCACTCTCTCTCACTCTCTCTCACTCTCTCTCACTCTCTCCTTTTACTGGCTACAGCCTGTGCTACAGATTAAGTGACTTGATCCTGCAAACGTCTGAGGAATTCAGTTCCACAAAGGGGTCAAAGAGAGGCCAGGGAATAGCCTTACCGGTCCTGCTCCATTAGCAGATCCGAAGAGGTGTCATCAGCAAAGGCTCTACAGACAGGAGATGAAGGAGGCCTCTGTCTCTTACAAGCTGCCATTAAATGAAAATCATAACCATTTCAACCATGACCTCAGCCAGAACACCATATATAGGTAAAAATAAACAATTTGGTATTATGGTATCCAAAGTATCACCTATTAAACTAGCCAGTGTTCAGCGACCTTGCTTGTCACAGACAGGCTTCACTTTGGCAGTTGGGAAGATTTGAACCAGTGTCCTCATGGACCCCAATCAGATGGCTTAACCACTTAGAACTAACCACTAAGTCACCTTGCTGCCTCAAGGTATTTGCTCCGAGAGCAAATGTTTTATTAGTTTTAGCATATGTTGCAGGAAATCAATTGAAATATAGTTTTAATTCATGCATAAGAGAAAAATGGTTAGAGGTTTGAATACTCTTGCAAGAATATACATCTTCAGTGGGATACGCATCAGTGACAGAGTTACCAAGCCACTGAATGTTGACAACAGATACTCAAAGCTGAAGGGAAATCACCAAAACTAGATAATTTACTTTAGGTCACATAGTATGACATCAAATCATTTTTATTTTAAATTAAACATCTTATTTTATTTTTATATTGTCATCCTTTGCTCAGGATAAGAGCATATCCATTTCATAAGGTAAATGAATAGTGAATTCTTCAAATTAATATTCCCTATATTCCTTGATACATTTTAAGCTCAATGTAGTCTTCTTGCCGAACAGGGATTGTGCTGACTTTAAAGAATCACTAAGAAAATAAATGAGTGAAATAATTTACATAGTGTAGTTTACGACAATACAACAAAATCTTGTAATATGTTATATTTACCTTTTTTCACTGGAATAATTTTTGAACTGCACAAATAAAACTCAAAATGATATTTTCACTGGGTGTTTGTACGTGTCCTTGATATAGACACAAATATATTTGCTATATTTCAGTTAAAAAATCAGTCAAAGAACATCTGGGCTGTCTAGGAAAAAAACAAATGTAACAATGAATCAGCTGCATCTGAGGTTTTAAATCTTCAGAGAGATTATTTGACGCTCTCACTAGAGTATGTTGATTGTTCATTCATAAGACTACGCATCATATCAATGTAACCTTACTGTTACTGTATTCATATTTAATGTGCAATGTGAGTAATACCCCACTGTTGATGCAATGCTGCGTTGAATGCTTTCACACAGACACATACACCTTGTGATAGAACTAGCATTAAAGAATTATGCTTGTGCATATGTACCAATTGTACAAAGCAGATATTTTACATACAGTATAAAAGTGGTAAACCATACAAATATGTAGAACTAAACTACAGCCAAGGCAGTGACGTCCATTTCTCATTCACATAGGCTTTTGCGCTGTAATGGGGGCTGCATAGTCTGACTTGCAAGTTTTGCTCCTGTTCAGTTACCCTTTAGCGTCTGGGCGACATGCTGTGAGTTTACAACTAACACAGCCTCATTTATTTTACTTATAGAGAAAAGCCTGGGCAGGAGATGTACAACATGCCGACCTTGTCCCTCTGGCAGTAGACTAGCTCTTTCCCAGGGCACCAGGAGCCTGTTGGTACTCAGGTATGGTTACCCATCCAATGTCTGTCCCTCTAGCCTCCCAAAAAAACTAAAAAGAGATAGGGACATACTGAATGTGTGACAGCAGACAATGTCTGTCATGGGGTTAGGAATACTATTCTTGTTGTATTGTAAGATAATATGTTGGTCTTATGCTTCGGTCCAGCCTATGGAATTTGATTAATGTAGTACAATATATCAGATGAGTAGGACATAAATGTGGTACATTTGGTTTTAAAGGAAGATAAATATTTCCATATATATGCTGGAAATAGAATAACCCAAGCATACAATGCGTAGTCTTAAAGGTGCTTTAAAAACGAGTGAGCCTTGAAAATAAAGGGCAATATGTGGCCCTATGTCAGGAGCAAGGAGAGCATCTGTTAACTCCCTATAAATCCTCATTATTTCAAATAGCATTTTTGAAGGCTAAAGAGTAGAGCGGAGCATGTTCTCTTTATTCTGCAGTCACAGACAGACACGGCAAAGCACTACGGGTTAATGTAATATCACAGTTGGATGCCTACACTAGCCACTTAAAATCCCTATTAGAGAACCAGTCCTTCTATGCAGAAAAATATATTAATGTCTGCAGTAAATTAAAGAGCAAAGTCTAACCTACTTCAGGGAGTAGATGTATAGTGAGTAGATGTCAGGTGTAGCTATATAAGGAGTAGATATGTTTAAGGTAGATATGCAGTTGGTAGATATATACTATAGGATGTAGACAGGAGTAGAAGTATTTAACCCCGACACATGATCATTTGGAAGCGCAACCTTTCACTGCAATGCCAGGCTTCTGCCTCTTGGGGTATGCTCCAGCTGTGCACACTGGGTTGGAGTGATTTTGGCCCATTATATTTGGCAGATTTGCTCCAGGTTGTTCAACTTGGTTGGATGATGCTTGTGGACTGCAATTTTTAAATAGTGCCACACATTCTCAGCGGGGTTGAAATCAGGACCTTGACTGAGCCACTGTAGGACATTTACCTTTTTGTTCTTGAGCCACTGCAGTATGGCTCTGGCATTGTGCTTGAGGTTATTGCTAAAATATTCGGTTGTTCAACGCAAAAAATCACACAAAACTAAAAATGTGTACTCATGTCTAGCCATGGAAACTTAAAGCCTCATATGGTTACAGTGTGCACCCCTAACCTTAACCTCAATAACCTAACAAGTTATGCATAAAATAAATATTCCCCAAGATTTTTTCCCATTTTCTCCCCTCCCAATTCCCTCTGATTCTGTTTGGTAGCTCTGCACCTCCCTGGCAGATCTGTGGGATCGCGAAGGATGCGCGCATGGATCATCCAACCACATGTTGTCTAGCCACCGATACTTTTCGCACTGTGAATCCAACACGGAAGCCTTTAGTCGGATCATGCATGGATGAGTACGTTCACCAACTACACTAGAATAACTGATTGGTCTATTATTGGAAATGTGTCAGTAACAGCAATTCAATATGTACGAATGTTCACATTTGAATGGTCATATCCGTGTGTCTACGTAATGCGGCGCAATTTCCATTACGTACGGATACCCACATATCAACATGAGAACAGGTAGGAAATAGACATTTCCCTGTATTTTACTCCATCTGTTATTCCCTACATTTTAACATGATACTCATTCCCCCATAATAGAAGACAACAATCATAAACACAATGTTGTTAAATACATTTGTGAGTGTGTGGGGTGTATTTAGAAAGCCTCTTTGGATTCAACCTCATAGTGTGAAGACCATGCCAGTCCGTGTTGACCTTATACAATAGACAAGTGCTACAAAATTTAGGAAACTGTCTAGATGCTGTAGCTGATCTAATGATGAGCCAGCTAGTTATTGCAGAGTTGAACTTGAACTCAGGTCTGGGGTACAGTAGGATATAATTAAATCACTGGCCCTAACAGAGAATTATCTAAACCCACCAGTCCAACAAGAAGGAGAGTTGTGAGAAATCCAAAGAGAGGTAAACTGTGTTTAAGAAGCTTGAGAGTGACCCAGCTGTGATACAGAAAAGCTTTGTGGTCAGATGAGAGAATGCTTTTTGACTAAACCTCAAACTGGTGTGCAGTGCGCAAACCTAACACTGCCCAAGCCTAGCACAGCATCCTTACATCATATTTTTCATCCACAGTGACTGGGCTTCATTAAAATTGAAAAAAGTAATTGAGGGAATGAAACACATGGAAGTAATGCAAGAGCACTTGCTTTGTTCATTATTTTAGTAGGACAATGTTCACAAGCACAATAAAAAAGAATACACGCAATGATCAAGTTGTCTATAAAACAATTGAGTGTAAGCAAAAGAACAGAAAAGCTCAAACTAGGTCTGTATGAAACAGAGCTACTTCCCCACTCTGTTACTCAGTTTTTGCCAAGAATAAATACACCCAATTACTCCCGCATTTACCACACAATTCTATTAGTATCCAACAACCATTCTTGAAAAGTTTGTCTTAACCCTGAACAGCGTCGAATAGGGTTGTAAGTAGGCTTTCTGTTAATATTAGTGAATTATTGCAATTATATAGAGGGCTCCAGAACCCCCTATTTTTCAAGCCATATCAGACGAGATTAAAACCAGGTTGTAAGGTTTTATAGCTCAAGACCATTTAGCAGATGCCCTTATCCAGAGTGACTTACAGTACGTAGTGAGTTCATTCCTGTGGAAATTGAAACCGAAACCCTGACATTACAAGTACCATGCTCTTATCAACCGAGCTAAACAGGGCAAACATTTCCAAATTAAATTCTGGCCTCCCTTTAAAAACCTAGCAAGTTGCCTAGTGTTTGGGTCACAGGCTGTTCTGTGGTTAGTATGATTTTATAGGTTTAGCAAAGTGTTAGCCAATGTGCCCCGTCTGCCTGGTGACAGAGACCCAGTGCCCAGGAGCATCTGTGTCTCCACACGCCTTGCCTCTGCTGCCAAACATGCACACTGGTTCAAGCTTGCTACACACTCATTGTGCCATGGCTTCCCTGTCATTAAATGGCACGTTCACTCAGCCCCAGTCCTCTCTTTTTCCTAGGCACAGGCTTCTCCAGCTGCAGCTTAATTTCCTGTGACTTGCCTAATTACTGTAATTAAGGATTAATTGCCATTAATTATTCACACATAAGCTCATCGCAAATCATGGGGTAAATGTCTTATGAAAGCTGCCATACAAGCCATGTATAAACACACTAGGATGCTCCAGGCTGCTGAATCGATCACTCAGCACTCCAGTACATCACCACGCCACATGTAGGAAAACAGTGCTAACTCTCCAAAAATCGACAAACTATTCAGGTAATAGAAAAATTAATACTGAGGATTTATTTATATTGTTTAAAATTAATTTATTGTAATGTGCATGATCGCATATGTATGCATACCAATGTGTTGGGTTAATTGTGAGCTGATTAGACTGGTCAGAAAAGATGCATGGTGCATGGCTAGACACAACACTATAGGTCTCCATCACCAAGAGTAGAGGAATACAGGTAATGTGGGAGGATACACGTCATTGTAGCATAAACCAAATAAAATTACTTGTAATGAACACTAATTGATGAATTGGAAAAGGTAGGCTACATCAGCAGGCTGTTCTTATAGCGATACGTGAAAAAATTTACAACAAAAAAGACATTCACACACGTGTATGTTTCCAGAATCAGGAACACTTAAAGCCTTGTATGGTTAATAAATATAAAGAAAGTAATTTTACCTTAACCTTAGCCTAACATTAACCTCACTAACCTAGCACGTTATCCCTGAAATAAACGTTTCCCAAGTACTTAAAATTGTAAACAATTGGTTTATTCTTGAAAATGTTCTGGTAGAACGGCGATTCAATATGTAGGAAAGATCACATTTGAATTACCATAATGTAACTTTTCTATTACATATGGTTACCCATGTATTGCCATGAGAATGCATTAACATTAGAAGACTCTAGATTTTGACCTGAGGCAGAGTGATCAGTGTCCAATAACAGTGTATGAATATGAGACTGAGGGTGTATTTAGAATATATACCAATATTTACTGGAGGTATTCAGGAAAATAACAAACTGACATAAAAATGAAATATATGGTACAATTCACATACAATTCAAGACCCTCAACTGGAAATGATATTACCGTATAGATATTACGTTAGGATGCATCCTCCTAACCCAATTTATGTTTAAATGTAGTCTTAACATATGATAATATATACAATTATCACTACCACTAGTCACAAATGTTCTGAGTAAAGATGTACACTGAATTCAATATAACAGTCCAGCCACACTCAGGAAGTGAGATCTGTTAGCTTACTCCTACCAAACACATTGAGGTAAGGGATAAGAAAAATCTGTAAAGTCCTCCTTGAAGAAATTCCAAGGTCTTCTGGATAAAATCTTGAAGGTTCAATGGTTAGCTCTCCATCCAATTTAAAATAAACTCCTATCAATACCTGACCAATTGATTCCAACATCTATTAAAACATTTAATTTGAAGAAATGGACAACATATTCTTTTTGTTGTTCTATTTTAAAGACAGTTTATCAGTGTAGTATACTGTAAGAAATGTGCATCTGCGTTGTCAGATTTACTTAACAATGTTATGTTTGATTTACACAACATGTTGTGTTTCTCCTCAGAAACACAACATGTTGTATAAATCCAACATAATATTTTTAAAAATGAGGAGAAACACAACATGTTGTGTAAATCAAACATAACATTGTTAAGTAAATCTGACAACGCGGATGCACATTTCTTACAGTGATATTGTGCAGAAAATTAGTTAAAATAAAATTTGTTAAATATTGGCTAAACATTTGTTCAAATTAAATGATGATTGGCTTATCACTATGTTGACTACTGAGTCAATATGAACTATTTAGTTAACCTGGGTTACATTATCTTATCTTATTTACATTATCGTATCTGCTACACAATAAGCTTTTTGTCCTTTCCTTCCTGATAAACAGTGTGCAACAATTATTCATTTAAACTGATATCACCACCAGAAAATATGTATGCTTGAATCACTGGGAGAATTTACACAATTCTGTCACGGTCAAAGGTATTCCCTGAAAATTGGCAGACAATACTGTATCTTTGAATGACTCATTGTGTAGCACATGGGGCAAATTGATGAGTTTGTTTTTTATAGGATGTTTTTTTGAGCCTACTATAGTATGGGAACTGATAATTATAGATGGGGTCATGTAGCAACAACCTCTGACTGAGAGGGCTTTTAGCCATGAACTTCTCTTGAGTAGGGTGGCTAGCATTGGCCAGGGCTACACAGACACCGTTTTCTTTATACAGAACCTGGCACTTCTGGGGCAAGAGTTTAAGAACCAAATAATGTCCATAATGTATGTTTTCTGAATATGAAAATTCATAATGTAAGTGGCATGTAAACACATTTCCTAAACACTTTTACTAGGCTAAACTAATTTGTTTCAGTTTGGCTTAACTCACTACAGTAATTTTTCTTTTTTACCTTTATTAAGTATGGTAGTACACATTCTTATTTACAGCCCTGATCTGGGAGCAATAAACATGAACCGTATTGCTTAGAGGCAGAAACAACATTGTTTTTCACCTTGTGGGCTTCGGGAACCAGTCACCTTTCAACTACTAGACTACGATGCTCTCGAAGACCAGCTTACACTATTTTTAGTCTTCACTACAGCTCCGAAATCTAAATAAATTGGCAAGAAGTAACCACCCTAAAATATTCTGTCATAATATACGAGTCTGACAGTTTTTTCAGATTCCCGGCATGGTGTCTGGCAAAGATGCTGCTTCAGCAGTGACATGGTACTCCAAATCTGCAGTCCCAGGTAGTTTCTACATAAATGACACTGATACTCCTAAATGAGCTCAGGATGGGGTGGGGGTGAGGGAGGCACTAATTGTTAGGCTGGGGCCGTCTGTGCCAGATTAATGCAGGGAAGAATTTCATTTGGGTACATAAGTTTGTTTGTCTGATTTAAACATTTATGTTAATGAGCCTTCTGGCATCGCTTTAATGCTTTACACACACTTGTAAACAACTCCATAGCATATCCATCATTTAGCCATGCTCTAGATCCTATCCCGCTCAACCCAATTATATATATTTATCCCCCTGAACCTAATCCCTAAAGTAAAACTGCATTTTCCCTAGACGGGACCTGGCAAAATTTGACATATTTGTCAAGAGTTTACAATGTGCATGAATCCATAGCTGTAAATGAGCCACACACACCACACTTTTGCATATGCAACCTACTTTTGAAGCACACAATTGAAGATATTAACACACTGAGCAAAATATTTTGAAAGATGTCTTTTTAACGTCTTTTCAGTGTCTTTTCAATGTGTTTTCAACGTCTTTTCAGCATCTTTTCAACAACTTTTCAACGTCTTTTTAATGTCTTTTTAATGTCTTTTTACCGTCTTTTCAAACTCAGTTGCTTAGGTGGAAGCTGCTATTTCCAATGCATACAGTACGCAACTCTGGAACATGAGTTTGAATGCCCCCCATATGAAACAGGATAAAAAATCTGGTCATTATTTCCACTCCCAATGAGGAGAGAATGTGCAGTGGTTGGGCAGTTAAAGCGCCTATTGTTTTTGGTTTTATTTTTATTTAAAGTTCTTTGGGATTCTTCCTTGTATTTTATAAAATCTGACAACCAAAAGGTTGCTAGATCAAATCATAGAGCTGGCAAGGATAACACATTGTCATTCTATCCTTGCAGAGCTAACCCAAATTGCTTATGTTGGCAAGATAGAGTTTTTGTCTAACATGCTAAAGACCTGGTTTGCATCCTTACCACCCAAAATTATTTGGAAATTATTATATAAAACTGAATTGCGTGACATATGAACTTATGTGAAGAGCAAATATGTTTGGAGTGAACAAAAACACATGTATGTGAAATATGAACATATAAAGAACAGTATAAATTGTGTAAATCCTTGCTGGGGTGGGGGTTGGGATAGGGGATGTGCATATAAATTGCTGACTCTCATTCTGGTGTGTTCAAATCCAGATGGACAATTTGTGTGTGTTTTGTTCTCTATTCCAGCGCAATGCAGACGTGTTGCGGGTGTGTGTTTTCCTAACCTAAACCTTAGTAATCTAATGCCTAACCATGCCTAACCATATCCCTAAACATGAATGTTTGAATATAGATTAAAACGCCATGGAATGTATAGAATGTGTGAAATGTTCTTGCATGAATCCATGCAACGAAACCTGAAGGTGCAAATAGAAGGACTAATAAGCTAATAGTAAAACCTAAAATGTAAAAAACTTGAAATATGTTGGCATATATTGTAATTAAATATGTTTCTAATTAGTTGTGTCTAATTAGTTTCCTGAGAATGTAATTTGGAAGAATTTCTGTGATATATGGTTGCTTTCTCACCATTTGCAACGATACTAAAAGGCTAAACTGCCACGTTCATTTGTGTATATATACTGTACATCTATATTTCTGGAAAACATTAAGAGACCACTGAAAGATTATCAGTTTCGCTGATGTTTTCTATTGATAGGTCTGTGTTTGGGTCCAATAGGTAGCCACTGATTATGATACGTTTTGAGTAATGAATTAGGTCTAGATTAAATTTGAGGATGAGCTAGTAGATAGGAGTCATGGATTTCTGAGTTAGTTTGTTAACCTTTATTTTACAAGGCAGGTTGACTGAGAACACTTTCTCATTTGCAGCAACAGCCTGGGGAGAAGGGGAGAGGGGAATGAATGAGCCATTTGAGAGATAGGGATGATTAGGCTGCCATGATGGTAAGAGGGCCAGATTGGAAATTTGTCCAGGACTCTTCATCGACTCCTTTTGTGCAGATCTGGCGCCTATAAATTCAATCAAGGAAGTTTAGTTGGTGAGTGTAATCATCCTGTTCTGACTAAAGGCTCCTGTGTTGGATGAGCAGTGCGAAAAAAACTGGGTTTTTTTATATGAAAGATGTAAGTAGCTTCATTAAGTAGCATTTAGCAGTTTGTTTGCTTTATGCTAACGAAATGAAGCTAGCAGGCACTTAGCTAGCTATCAGCAGACTGTTTGAATGGGTCCTAATCTAATTTGATTTTAGCATTTGTTTGGCATAGGCCTCCAAAGATATAAATAGTCATGAAGGGGTTTGTCTTTACTATGGAAAGGATCCTAAGATCGTCCACCACTGTTGTTTCCGTGGACGTCCAGGACGTTTTGTGTTGCAGAGCTCACCAGTGTGTTCTTTTTTTCTCATAATGTACCAAAATGTTTGATTTGGCCACTCCTAATGCAATCTCTGATGGATTTTCTTTTTTTGCAGCCTAATAGCTGGGTCACACTACAGGAGTTTAAAAATCCTAACTGATTTTGAAATCTCGTTGCAGCACACACTACAAGATTTGAATATTGTGGTGCATCACACTCTGCACAATGTTATTAAGATTATCATGCCATAGGAAACTCCTCATGTGATCTACGCAGCAGATTGGAAGCGGGAAAGCAGATTTAAACAAAATGGATACTGTAACACGAAAACCTGTTGTATCAATAATGATAATTTGTTGTGAGAAAAATCTAAAGCAGAAGAATAGGCAGTCATGTTGTTGCCACAATTCAACAAGTTCCCTCCTCCATCTCCGGATTCGTGTTGAAAGATTTGCGGTCGCCATTTCGAAATGTCCGTCACTTCAGTCTCGTCGTAGACTTGTTTCCTATTGGCTATTGCGACAGTACTGTCATAATCACAATCTTGCTCATCCTGATAAATATCAAACCTGTTTGATATGATCAAGGCGAGCCCGATTTGTGTGAGGACAGATCGGGAGGTGTAAGATTACCAGATAATCTGTGCCGAAAATCGGAACCAATCGAGGTCCTCGACAATATTTTTTCTCTGATTCTCGGGAGGGGAAAATCGGGCATAAATCGGCCTGAAACTCCTCTAATGTGAGCCATGGATTAGGATGGCCTGTTTTACTTGCAATGAGAGCTCCTTTGACACTGCAGGCTGTAGGTTAACAGCAACAGCTTCCAAATGTGAATTCCACAACTGGAATCAACTCCAGACCTTTTAACTATTATAATATGTGTTTGTGTTTTATTAGTATAAGCAGATTGTTTGTTTATTGTTTGTGATAAATGAAAATCAGAAAACATTTCATGACAAATGTATGCAGAAATCCAGGTAATTCGAAAAGTTTGCATAGTTTTCCGTGCCACTGTGCAAACACACTGTTGGGCCATTATGAGCCTTTTCACAGGGGTATTACTGTAATTGCTATTACTATACATTCATAACAAACTTTTTCAGGTACATTATAACACACATCCACGATACAGTGTATTAAAACATTAAACTTTGTACACCGCATTCGAAATTATCATGCAAAATGGAATTAAGTGTCATAAACATTAAATATTTTGTTTTTTAATCAAACTCATGGATGCTATTGTGTCTCCGGGCTCTTTGGATCACTGAAATCAATCTCAGACACCAGTGATAATGAGTTTCCCAGGTTAGCCCAATAAAAGGAAAACTACTTAAGAAGGATATTCCACATTATTAAGCAAGCCACAGGTTTCATGCAATATGGGAAACAAATCGGACCTCTCTGCTGCGGAAAAGCAAGCTATGAAAACATTAGATATTTCACGAAAACCTAAGCGTGACCATTTTCTTTGAAGAGATTTGTGGCTGATTCAGAGCACAGACGGGTTCATGCAGATAAATGCATAATGAGGAAGGTTTCCTGCCAGACAGATTCATCAGATTAATAGAGCAGCTGCTAAAATGCCATTACAAAGGAGCAAACAGGTATTTGAAGCTGCTGGTGCCTTTGGAGTCCCACAAACTTCAAGGTGTAGGATCGTCCAGAGGCTTGCAGTTGTGCATAAACCTACTATTCAGCCACCCATATCCAATGGTCACAAGCAGAAACCGTTGTAGTGGGCCCAGAAATACAAGAAGACTAATTTTCAAATAGTCTTGTTTACTGATAAGTGCTGTGAAATCCTGGATGGTTGGTGGATGGCCATCTTGTCCCAAAAAGGCTGAGACGTCAGGGAGAGAGCTGGCAGGCCCCTTTAGGTTGTGCTGCTTTATTCATTACTTTGCAGGCCCATTGAGGGTCCCTGAAGTTGTGAAAATGACCTCGGCAAAGTATATAGAGTTTCTGACTGACCACTTTCTTCCATGGTACAAAAACAAGAACCATGCCTTTCGTAGCAAAATCATCTTCATGCATGACAATAAATCATCTCATGGTGCAAATAATACCTCTATATCATTGGCTGCTATGGGCATAACAGGAGAGAAACTCATGGTGTGGCATCCATCCTCCCCTGACCCTATTGAGAACCTTTGGAGCATCCTCAAGCAAAAGAAAGGCAGTTTGCATCAAAACAGCAGCTCTGGGAGGCTATTCTGACATCCTGCAAAGAAATTCAAGAAGAAACTCTCCATAAACTCACAAGTTCAATGGATGCAAGAATTGTGAAGGTGATATTAAAGAAGGTGTCCTATATTAACATGTAACTTGCCCTGTTCAGATGTGTTTGATTTAAATAGTTTTGATTTCAGTACATATGACCTCCTAATGCTGCAAATTCAACAAATTACCATTTTCAGTTCTTTACAACCAATAAAATGTTTTGAAACTCTGTTGTGCATAAAATTTTTTTTTTTATATTGTTTTCATTGGGTGGTTTGTTCAATGAAATTCAACTTATACCCTAATGGTTGGTGACTTGAAAATTATACCGACTGTCATTTGCATCGACTATTTAGGAAAATCAGTGTAAAATATGATTTGCATAATAATTTGGAACATGTTGTATACAGTTTTAATCTATTTAACTAGGAGATAATGACTATATGACTAGTGTTAATGATTGTATAGAGACCTCCACCAAAAACATCTTCTCATATCCATAAAAAAAATGTCTGGTGTTATGTACTTGTAAAGCACCAACGTGAAGTGCAGTCAGTGTTTCAGTGTGTGAGCTGCAGGACCCCACTGCCAGTGCTGCATGTCGCAACAGTATATGAAGACCCCTCCGCCTCCGCACACATGCATCTCCGTCACTGCTTCTGCCTAATTGATACTTCCCTATTTAACATCAACCTACCCTCTTTGTCAGTTATCCATGTTGCTTTGCTTTTATGGACTCCCAACTGCATTAATCTAGGTAATTACAGTTTATGTGTTAATTGGTGTAAATACAAAGATGGGAGTTGCAGGAGAACATTTGGACTGCCAGCTATAAATTGTAGGTCTGATAAGTGTGGGCTGCTGTGTTAGAGGCACAGCAAAAGTGTTTATATGGGAACAGAGGGATATTTCTGTCACAGATATAACAGCCTCTTCCCTTAACTGTAGCAACAAAACTTAATTGCTGAAAGGTATTGATAAAAAACACAAAAAAATACAGTATGGTAACACCATCATACGTGTAATAAATTATTGTGTGTACAAGAAACTGGGATATACAGTATACTTTATATTTAGTGACACAAGAATGTGTATGTTATAGAGCTATCAAAGTTATCTGATCCATTTCAAATTCTTTGCCAACAGGCTGTTCTCATTACGATGTGTAAAGAATCTTTACAAAACAAGAAATTTGCACAAGTGTACATTTTCGTAGTGATGGAAATATAAAGCCTAGTACATTTACAAAACTTAAAAAAGTATGCTTACTTTAACCTTATCCTGACCGTATCCTAACCTTAACCTCAATAACCTACTGTGGCATGTTATGACTGAACTAAAACGTTCCCAATGCACTATAACTTGTAACCGATTGGTCTATCCTTGTTAATGTTCAAGTAAAACAGCCTTTCAGTATGAAAGTTTACATTTCAATGGCCATATACACGTATGTCTCTCTACGTAATGCGCAGAAATTTCCATTACCCACCGTAGCACATTTTTAACACACTTTCAAATTAGCAGAGTACCATTTGACCATATCTACTGTATATATTAAAACATGAGAAATGTAATGCGGAAAACAACTCAAGCTTTTTGTATTAAACTCAAAATGAAACATACATAACATTGCCCAGGCCTTAAGCCTAATCTTCCCTACTGGGAGGTTTAGTGGTGGCAACATGTTGGGGAGATTCTCCTGATCAACACAGACATCGTGTTGTGATTTTTAAGACAATAATGGATGAAAACCTGCCGGAAAACTTTTCGTAACCTAACCATCAATTAAAAAACATGTAGCATGGAGGAAAGAACATTTTTCATATATAGTATATTTTTCACAATATATATAGTATTGATTTTGAGTTACAGTGCAGATACTTTTTGTGTGTTTGTGCTTGTGTGTTTGTGTGTGTGTGTGCGTGCATGTGTGCGTGCGTGCGCGTGCGTGCGTGTGTATGCATGTATGTTTGCATGTATGTACCGTATGTATGTGCACTGAACAAAAATACAAACACTTTTGTTTTTGCCCATATTTATCATGAGCTGAACTCAAAGATCTAAGACTTTTTCTATGTACACAAAAGGCATATTTCTCTCAAATATTGTTCACAAATCTGTGTTAGTGAGCACTTCTCCTTTGCGAGATAATCTATCCACCTCACAGGTGTGGCATTTCAAGTTGCTTATTAGACAGCATGATTATTGCACATGTGTGCCTTAGGCTGGCCACAATTAAAGGCCACTCTAAAATGTGCAGTTTCATCACACAGCACAATGCCACAGATGTTGCATGTTTTGATGGAGTGAAACTAACAACTCCCACGCAGTGATTTAAAGCCACAACAGGTGGATTCAGCACCACGGCCAGCTCCACAGCCTATGGAATCCACCTGATGTGGCTTTAAATCAATGCATGGGATTTGTCAGAAATTCAAGCAGAAACTCTCCATAAACTCACGTTTATTCAAGTTCAATGGATGCAAGAATTGTGAAGGTGATCTCAAGGACAAGCTGACTAAGGACATGGATTACAGGAACCATGTCCTGTGGTCTGATAAGACCAATATAAATTTATTTGGTTCAGATTGTGTTAAGCGTGTGTAGTGGCAACCAGGTGTGGAGTACAAAGACAATGTGCCTTGCCTACAGTCAAGCATGGTGGTGGGAGTGTCATGGTCTGGGCCTGCATGAGTGCTGTCAGCACTGGGGAGCTACAGTTCATTGAGGGAACCATGAATGCCAACATGTACTGTGACAGCAAAGCATGATCCCCTCCCTTTGCAGACTGGGCCACATGGCAGTATTCCAACATGATAATGACCCCAAACACACATCCAAGACCACTGCCTTGCTAAAGAAGCTGAGGGTAAAGGTGATTGACTGGCCAAGCATATTTCCAGAACTAAACCCTATTGAGCATCTGTGGGGCATCCTCAAAAGGAAGGTGGAGGAGTGCAAGGTCTCTAACATCCACTAACTCTGTGATGTTGTCATTGAGTAGTGGAAGAGGACTCCAGTGGCAAAACCTGTGACGCTCTGGTGAACTCCATGCCCAAGAGGGTAAAGGCATGCAATGCATGGAAAATGATGATGGCCACAAAAAATATTGACACTTTGGTCCCAATTTGGACATTTACACTTAAGGGTGTACTCACTTTTGTTGCCAGCGGTTTAGACCTTAATGGCTGTGTGTGGAGTTATTTTGAGGGGAGAGGAAATGTACACTGTTATAAAAGCTGTACTCTCACTTATTTACATTGTAGCAAAATTTCATTTCTATAGTGTTGTCACATGAATAGTTATAATCAAATATTTACAAAAATGTGACGGCTGTACTCACTTTTGTGAGGTACTGTATGTATATACTGTATGATGTATATACTGTATGTATGTATGTATGTATGTATGTATGTATGTATGTATGTATGTATGTATGTATGTATGTATGTATGTATGTATGTATGTATGTATGTATGTATGTATGTATGTATGTATGTATGTATGTATGTATGTACTGTAAGTCACTCTGGATATCACAGTATTTTTCAAAATTCTACCGGTTTCATGGTATATGACGGTATTTTTATTTTTTCCATGCATATTCAGGTGTTCCCAGCTTTTTCTACCGATTAAGGGAGGAATTATTGCATTAGATTATTGGTCTATTCTACTGTCATGATGAGTGAATATTGTTCCTGCTGATATGGAGGGCGCTGACCTTAACTTCATTTTTGATATTCCAAGACGTGCTTGCCGCTAAGGTGGTGGAGCAAATTGCTCGTGTCCGATGTTGTGAGTAGAATTAACAGCCGTTGCAAAAGAATGCGTGTGTGTGCGGTGCACGACGATATGAAAAATACATGGAATTTGCTGCTTTAACCAACTTTAGTTAGACAAAACAACTAGCATCGTCCTAACAGAAAATATATAAGGTAACAGAAAATATATTCACAATTTAGCATGAGGAAGCATTAGTCTTAACAAGCATTAATGTTCAAAACTGTAGTGATGGAAAACAATGTTTTACGTATTGGGATGGATCGCACAGCTGAAAGTGACTGGTCAAGATTTGTTTGTAACGTACAGTAACGTTTGTACCGTTTTAACAAACAACACTTTGGCTATTTTCAGGCATTTGGTGGATAATCCATGTAGTTTGCTGCTAATGTAAATAATGTGCCATGTATCTTCCATTTAACGAAACGGTCTTTCTCCAAAAAATTTAAGCAAAATCTTAATGCAATCAAGAGTCAGAAAAACAATACATTTTAAATAATTTATATAAACCAGCACCCTGACTGTGCCTGCTAGCTACTAGGAGTAGCTCACCGGCCCCTGAGCACTACTGTTTACCCTCACCACGCCTCACACCATGCGTGTTTAGAAGCGCAACATCGAAAAGGGCCTTAACTGAAACAGTGTCGCGCAGCGTAGCGTTCCGGACGTTATGTATTCACCAGTTTGGCTGTATATAAAAAATGTATATCATAACAAAAAATACACACCGGTATTTGGTGTGAACCGGTATACTGCCCAGCACTAATAAGAGTGTTGGGTAAATTACCTATATGTAAATTTTGTACTTTGTATATGTAAATATCTATTTATTTTACTTAGTTGGAAAGCTGCAAAATCTGCATGGATCAATATCAACCAACAAATAGCATATTATCCAACTTCAATTTTTGTTCAAATATTGCTCAAACACTGTTGTCCAAGCTTTTGCCTTTCACATACAAAGAGAAGAATGTTCTTTTCACGCTTTAAATTTTTAACTTGGTCCTTTTTAAACTCTGTGTTGTCGGCAGATGTCCTTCTCACAGAGACAAAGAAAATGAAAAGGGGCTGGATATAATCAGCATTGAAATTAGGCTTCTCTTAGAGCCC
This sequence comes from Umbra pygmaea, assembly GCA_016801145.1. Lineage (NCBI taxonomy): Eukaryota > Metazoa > Chordata > Actinopteri > Esociformes > Umbridae > Umbra > Umbra pygmaea. The sequence goes on along the minus strand of JACXGM010000363.1, from coordinate 6,669 downwards.
CTTTAAGACACAGTCTCAGCACTGCTCCAGCCACTCCACTACCTTTTCAACTTGCAAATGACAGTGTCACAAAATGCTATCCTTCCATCAATCAAGTCGAGGTGTCATGAATATACAAAAGGCAAAACGGAGACTGGCTTCCACCCACCACTCTACTTGGCCCAATTAGACAGGCTCAGTGTTCTCCTCTTTTCACCCGGTAGAGTCCTAGGCAGCCCCGGGCTTAATCAAGGTAGGTCACACATACTGGCCCTTTCAACTGAACTTGAAATGCAAGTTAAATGTGGACACAAAATATAATTTCTCTTTTACCTCATTAAAGCTAGGGGAAAATATTAGCAGGGGACATTTCTGCATCCTGTACGCAGGCATTTCCCATACTTTAGCCATCTTCTAATAAAATCACACAAAACTCTGATACCTTTTACTTTCTCAAGACCTGGAAATGAAAGTGTTGAACATTTGTATATATTTTTCATCTTAAATTAGCCATTAGTCCCCTCATACCAAGTAAAACAGAAACTTGGATTTTGCCAAAAGCAATGTATATTCATTACACCCAAAAGGATTGGTTTAAAAAAGCTGCTTATTAATGAAATTGATGGGAAGACTTCCAATAATTTCAACTGCTTCAGAATTAAACCGTTTAAAATATATATATTTTTATTTGGAAGAAATCATAAAAATGGCTCTTTTAGAGAATAGTTTCACCATGTTAAAACAAGAGGATAATTCATGTAAAAGGCTTAAATTAAGTAATATCATAATTTAAGTGAAATAATAATACCAACCCACATGAAAATACTTTGTAATACACCAATATACATAGCTAAGGTATTACAATGGTGGTGAAATGTGGATAAATATTTTAATTAAGAGGGAACTGAAGTCTTAGTTGTCATATGTGAAATGCAAGTAAAATATTATGTCTGCAACCATACAAGTATGGTTAATAGAGCATAACACACCAATCACTGAATACAGCAACAATATGTGTACCTGTACTGAATTGACAAATGTGTAATTTGAGATGAGTAATTTATAATTTTATCAAAAGTGATTGCTCTAATTGCTTTGATTAGTGCAGCTCCGAAACAAAGGTTTATCAGTGTTGCTGACATGCAAAAATTTGACACATCTGATCATTACGGATATAAGAGTAGTTGATCATCAGTATATACCCTGGTAGTCTGGGCATGAGTCTTTTACATTTTTTTGCGAAATTTTTCTTGGATATTTTTGTTTAATAATTTAAATAATGTCAGAACATTAGGAAGCATAGGCTAGGTAGACTGGGCATGACTCTTTTTATTTTAATTTTTTTAAATACATTTTTCTTGGATATTTTTGTTTAATAATTTTAATAATGACAGAACATTAGGAATCATAGGCTAGGGAGACAGAGGAAGGGCACAGACAGTGGCTGGGCAGGAGCTGGAACCGCCATTGCCAGGGCATGTGGTCCAGTGTCAGGAGGTTAAACCACTACACCAACTGTGGCACAGACTGGGCGTTTTCTTACATGACCAAGACACATTCCTGAGCTTGGTCTATTTAACATCGTCTTGGAGAATATACACTCCTTCTCTCATCACTCAGACAGGCAATGCTCTCAAGATTAATATAAATCCATACAGTATGTATACTTAAAAAAATTGATTACATTAGCCATCTTTACAATAGGCAGTTTGATAGTGAGGATATGAAACACAATATATCTGACAGATTATTTTTAAATTAGCTTTGATCAGCTTTTTTGATATGGTAATGTGGCAGCAAAACCTGGTATTCAATACACATTCCCAGAGGAGAGTGAAAGGCATTGCATACTTCCAGGGAAAATGGTGCAAATTGTGATCAGTGACGCTAGATGAGATCGATTTTGTGTTTTGGAGCTGTTTATGTGTTGACCAAAGGGATTTGGCCATGTTCAGATTTTATTTCTATCTGCCCTCATTGTCGACTGGAAGACAGTGTGCTGTGATTGGTCAGAAAGCTGCACATCACTCTTTGTATTTGAAGAAGGTTTGAACGCTCATTACAAAAGCGATAGCCCCTATTGTTTTGGTAATCATCCTTGCCAAACCCATCGTTTTCTACTGTCGGGAAATAATTGAATTATCAAAGCACAACTCGTGTGACTAGGCACACCAAATGGTTCAACTCACCTACACGATCGAAGTAAGCTGGGCCCTTGAGAAAGGACATGGTTAATCTGGGCTCACGGCTGAAAAAATAAATGACTTTAAATATGTAAGTGGATGTTGGAATGGGCCCTGCATGAGCAGAATGGGTAAACCAACAGTCTGTCGCCAGTAATTTATAGACAGCTATGATAAATAATATGTGTCCATAACATATGAAATAATAAACCTTGGCTTGCTACAAACATGACCAAATCCTGACACTATTGATTTATAATGTCTAACAGTGACATCAAAACAACTGATAGAAAAAATGCCAAGGTTTTAGGAGCAGTTTGTCAACTATTAATTCTGTCAAAGGGGTTTTCACTCTAAACTGGGAGTGCTTCCCTTCAGTTGTCAGTCCCCTCACTCGAATGAGTGCAGCACGGCTGTGGGAAAAGGCCAAAAGCACTGGTCTTTTACCACTAATTACCCCCAAGCCCTGGCTTGGCAACCACAGGCAAGCCTCTGTTTAGAATGCATGTTAATTATGCAAATTATTAATTGAGCTGGTGCTTGAGGATTTGTGTTTATGCCCAGATTACATTTAATAACTCTATTAAACGTCATTTTAAATCTGACCTACAAGTAATATGACAAGTAATATGGAGGTGTTGAAATGAAAATTTTACAAATCATTACCTTTCTTCTCATCCAGGTCCAATTCCCACAAGCTTTTTTTCCAAACATAATGGAATGAACAGCTTCTTCAAATTGCAGTAAGTGCATTTGTGCTTAAGAGGGTATGTTACATGAGTTTCTGTTCATCAATAAACAAAGCAGGGTGTTTCACGATGTGGCAACTTAGTTATGGTAATTATATTTTTCAGTATACTGTAACTGGAACAATAGTTACATTTTGGAGTTGTTCAAACTGTATTACCTTACTTTTATGTCTTTTAAACTACCTGCAACGCATTATTTTTAATGCCATAAAGAGAAGCCATTGACCAGAGCAACTAACCTGCTAGATTCGGCTGGCTGATGTTAGCCACTAGACATTAACTGCACTTTTGTTTTCACCTCACCCTTTGCCCTTAACTGCTTTTGGATGATTGGAATTCATCTAATTAGGAAATCACTTACACTACCATTGAAATGTATCTGCTTTGGACAAGCTAACTTGACTTCTTGTAAATGCACTTACACTCACTCTCAAATAACTTTGTGGAGCTCCAGCAGGCCACATACCGAAATTGAATTGTCTTTAAATTTAAGTATTAACCTACATTCTAGTCAGACAAGGAGAAATCTTCAAATGTGGACTGATACTGGAATAAAAGGCTACCCACCTATAGTCAGACGGTTCTGACAACACCCCTGCCTCTTTCCAAATAATCCTTTCATAGTGCCACCTTTCTTGAAACCCCAATTTGACATTTTAAGAATTTAGATTTAGGCAAAATATTTCATCTATGCAATTGGGCGATTTCCTCTTCAACAAAGCAAAAATATGACCTTGCAGAAACATATTGAGGCTAGACCATTTCCAAGTGCCCATGCTACTGCACACTCCCTGGCTGTAGTTGGTGACTCAGGTACATAACTTTAAGGGGGAACAAAAGCAAATATCTATAATTTCTACCTGAATTGCTTGAAGTAATTATTTGACTCCACCAAATATCAGCAGATACTTGAGAATAATGAGAATAATCAATCACAATGTTGAAGTTAAACCGGGGCTGGATATTTCAACAAGACATCGACCCAAAACTACTCTGGCATTTATGCAGAGGAACAAGTACAATGTTCTGAAAGGGCGATCCCAGACCCCAACCTAAATATAACATTGAAAATCTGTGAAGTGATTTGAAGCGGGCTGTCCATGCTCGGCAACCATCAAACCTAACTGAACTGGAGATATTTTGCAAGGAGGAATGGTCCAAATTATCTTCATCCAGAATCCAGACACTCATTACAGGCTATAAGAAGCATCTAGAGTGTGTTATTTCTGAGGAGGCTTAGCTAAATATTGATGTGATATTTCGGTTGGGGTCAGTCTAATTTCATTTTGATGCATATTGCACATTTTCTGTTCATCCAATAAACCTAATTTTACTGAAATATTACAGAGTCCTTCAGTTATTTAATAGATCAAAATGAAATTGCTGATTCAAACACCCAATTATTTATATATGAAAATCATGGAAATTGTCAGGGGTGCCTAAACTTTTCCATACAACTGTAACAGTTATATGTATGAAAAAAAAACGTTCTTTCACAAAGAACCACAAAATTGGGAAGGCAAATCTTTGGTACATAACATATATAATGTATACAATAACAGTATATAATCTCATGTGTTGATTACTGAATGATAGAAATGGCCTCGAAATGACTGAGTTGTTGAAAAAAATTCTTACTTGGCATTACTGCCACAAATGAACAAGACTTGAATGACTGAGTTGTTTAATTTAATCGTTCAATTGAATGGTGAGCAATTTATAGTTTACCGATAGGGGGTGGCTCTGGCATGCTCTTGGTGTATACTGACACAAATGGACGAGACTTGTGAAAGAGTCATTCAGTTTAACCGTTCGTCTTAAAGATTACCAATTTGTCACTTGCTGGGTGCTACTGACTCAAATAAACGAAATTACTTGAAAGATTAGTTCTTTTTATAGAATGACTCAAAAAGATCAGTAAAAATAGTTGAACTTCCCATCACTACTTGGTTGAGCCCAAACAGTCAAGCTGAATAAGTAAATCTTTCCTATGGTGAAGGTCTGCTGATGTATTTGTGTTCTGTGTTATTAGGCTTGGTTAAAATGTTGTGTTTTGCTTGGCTAACTAGCCAGCTAGGGTATAATGATTTGCTGGCAAAATGTTTTATTTAGTTATCATGATTTTACAGTGTTTATGCAGGCTATGTCCAAATTGTTGTTTACTTGCCATTATTTACTATTACAGCAGTAATAAGCAAGCTAGTTTGCTAAAGTATGTTTTGAAAGCCATGATAGTTGTGCTGTAAAAGGCTTAGCTAACAGGCTTGTTGTGTATAGATTTTGTGTATACCGTATATATGTAACAATAGAAAATGACATGTATTTTTATGTGTTGGCAGGCAATATAATTGAAAAAATATTGATAGATTAGTTTTAATTCATGAATTTGGCTAAAGTGTCTATACTGGTTGAGTTTGTTTAATCTATGATATAACAAACCTTGTAAAATTGTATGAAATGTTTAGAATTCTGATTTCATCTTTGTAATAACTCTGAAAATGAAAAAGTGAGGAATAACTTTGGTTAGGAATGATTAATTGTCTTTAATATATGTATAGATCCTTCTCAAGAAATTAGCATATTGTGATAAAGTTCATTATTTTCTATAATGTAATGATAAAAATTAAACTTTCATATATTTTAGATTCATTGCACACCAACTGAAATATTTCAGGTAATTTATTGTTTTAATACTGATGATTTTGGCATACAGCTCATGAAAACCCAAAATTCCTATCTCAAAGAATTAGCATATTTAATCTGACCAATTAAAGAAGTGTTTGTAATACAAAAAAAAGAAAAAGTAAACCTTCAAATAATTATGTTCAGTTATGCACTCAATACTTGGTCGGGAATCCTTTTGCAGAAATGACTGCTTCAATGCTGCGTGGCATGGGGGCAATCAGCCTGTGGCACTGCTGAGGTGTGATGGAGGCCCAGGATGCTTCGATAGCGGCCTTAAGCTCATCCAGAGTGTTGGGTCTTGCGTCTCTCAACTTCCTCTTCACAATATCCCACAGATTCCCTATGGGGTTCAGGTCAGGAGAGTTGGTAAAGGCCAATTGAGCACAGTAATACCATGGTCAGTAAACCATTTACCAGTGGTTTTGGCACTGTGAGCAGGTGCCAGGTCGTGCTGAAAAATGAAATCTTCATCTCCCTGAAGCTTTTCAGCAGATGGAAGCATGAAATGCTCCAAAATCTCCTGATAGTTAGCTGCATTGACCCTGCCCTTGATTAAACACAGTGGATCAACACCAGCAGCTGACATGGCACCCCAGACCATCACTGACTGTGGGTACTTGACACTGGACTTCAGTCATTTTGGCATTTCCTTCTCCCCAGTCTTCCTCTAGACTCTGGCACCTTGATTTCCGAATGACATGCAAAATTTGTTGTTTTTTGTTGTGCAGCTTCTCTGTAGCCCAGGTCAGGCGCTTCTGCCGCTGTTTCTGGTTAAAAGTGGCTTGACCTGGGGAATGCGGCACCTGTATCTCATTTCCTGCACACGCCTGTGCACGGTGGCTCTGGGTGTTTGTACTCCAGACTCAGTCCACTGCTCCGCAGGTCATCCAAGGTCTGGAATCGGTCCTTCTCCACAATCTTCCTCAGGGTCCGGTCACCTCTTGTCGTTGTGCAGCGTTTTTTGCCACACTTTTTCCTTCCCACAGACTTCCCACTGAGGTGCCTTGATACAGCACTCTGGGAACAGCCTATTTGTTCAGAAATTTCTTTCTGTGTCTTACCCTCTTGCTTGA
>JACXGM010000362.1:57149-76854 GCA_016801145.1 Umbra pygmaea | reverse complement strand
GTAGTAATAATATGCTGTTGCTATTTAGCCAGACAGAGATAACAAAATGTGTGAGGGAGAGAGATGTTTCAGGTTTAGAAACGTTCAATGTCTAGAGGGACGTTGCATGACTAGAAGGATGTTTCATGCCTGAGGACAGTTCTATGTCTAGGAAAACACATCTATGTCTAGAGGGACGTTGCATGCCTAGAGGGACGTTTCATGCCTAGCGGGACGTTTCATGCCTAGCGGGACGTTTCATGCCTAGCGGGACGTTTCATGCCTAGCGGGACGTTTCATGCCTAGCGGGACGTTTCATGCCTAGCGGGACGTTTCATGCATAGCGGGACGTTTCATGCATAGCGGGACGTTTCATGCATAGCGGGACGTTTCATGCATAGCGGGACGTTTCATGCATAGCGGGACGTTTCATGCATAGCGGGACGTTTCATGCATAGAGGGACGTTTCATGCATAGAGGGACGTTTCATGCATAGAGGGACGTTTCATGCATAGCGGGACGTTTCATGTCCAGAGGGACATTGAATGCCTGAGGGACATTTCAATGTCTAGAGGGACATTTCAATGTCTAGAGGGACGTTACATGGCTAGAGGGACGTTACATGGCTAGAGGGACGTTACATGGCTAGAGGGACGTTACATGGCTAGAGGGATGTTTCATTTCTAGAGGGACGTTTCATGGCTAGAGGGACGTTTCATGGCTAGAGGGATGTTTCATGGCTAGAGGGACGTTTCATGGCTAGAGGGACGTTTCATGGCTAGAGAGACGTTTCATGGCTAGAGGGACGTTTCATGGCTAGAGGGACGTTGAACATCTGAGGAAAGTTCTGTGTCTAGAGGAATGTTGCATAGCTAGAGGGATGTTGCATGGCTAGAGGGATGTTGCATGGCTAGAGGGATGTTGCATGGCTAGAGGGACGTTGCATGGCTAGAGGGACGTTGCATGGCTAGAGGGACGTTGCATGGCTAGAGGGATGTTGCATGGCTAGAGGGATGTTGCATGGCTAGAGGGACGTTAAGTGCTATAGGGATTATGCATGGCTAGAGGTACATTGCATGGCTAGCCAGATGTAACATATCTACTGATTGTGTTGTGTACCTGGAAGCCATGCTTCCCCCTCCACCAACTGGTGTCCTCTTTGGGTGGCATGTCTATCACAGACAAGATATCTCCGACCTGGAAGGAAACAAAATACACACACATCTGAGGAATATACACAAACAAAAATTAATCATTCCAATACAGTCTGACGTCAAAGTTTGCTTAAGTCTTTAAAACAAATGACCTCCCCCAGCCAGAAGTACTTTAACAGACGCAACATAGCTTTAAAGGTCAACATGTTGGGAACACAATACACCATTATCCAGACACAACAAATATATCAGGGCATAACTGAGGAAAACTCCAAAGTCCTGTTTGATTTCATTCTCAAATGTAAATTTATATTTCAGATCTCATCCATTTCTAGAACTCAAAATATATAAAAAGTACACAATATTTGATAAACCTTTTTGCTTGTTGTAGTAAAGATAGGTGAAACGTGCTTTGATACTGATATGTGTGTATAGCCTACAAAGACTTGAGAGTGTTGTGGTTTATTGGCAATAACCCATCCCCCAATAAGTAAGAATTGTCATTTCTTTCACAATGAAAATGTTAGCAAGGCAAAGAATAAGGGATGTGATCTCACTAAACAAGCTAGACTAGCCAGCGAGGAGGCCACGTGTCTATATATAGGACAGTACTGTTTATGCATAGTTCACCTATTTCCCTGAGTATCTTTTCTGGAAATGCTCCGCAGGACCTGCACTGAAGCAATGTTCAGTTGCTGTTTGCTTTAAGGTATTTTTGCCATTAGCCATTAAATGCATGTTCAATTTTGCTGTGTGCCATGAGGCACATCCATTTTTTTCTTCAAACTTTGTTCCTGCCATCACCTTTTGAGGGCAACTAGTGGTTTGCACATTACCCTCTATATTTCTGCTGGTAAATTCTTCTGTGGGTGGAAGTGGTCAGAGGCATGTATGCCTGCCTCGTACAGAGTGATCTTGCTTTGTCTGACGTCTGTCATTATGGTGATTATTCTTCCCTCATCCACTCTAGCACTCTTCCTTGGCCTCACCAGTACTTTCAAGGCTACGCTTCCTATGGATTTATTCAGATATTTCAGCCTTGAATTTCAACTGAAACCTCTGTGGTCCTCATCTTGACAAACAATAGCAGACAGATTCCAAAGCCAAAACATGTCTAGAATCAAGACGAGACAACGACAGCTCTCTTACGCCTGCACCAATGATGTGACAGAACACTGGAATCTGCCAAGCAGTGGAGATGGTATGGAGGACAGAAGTTACACGTTCTTTAGTGTCTGGGTCACCCCGCTCTGGGCTGCTCTGGCCCAGAAACAAAAAGAGGAGTCATATGTAGAGCAGCAATAGGAGGGGAGGACAGGAATAGACTGAGGAAAATGAAGATAAAAAAGAGGATGAGGAGGAGGAGTGAGCAAAGATTGAGAAAATGTACCAGACAAACAGGTCAAAGTGCAGTAGAGAGAAGGCCAGATCAGCGATGTGAAAGCTGACTGCCACTTATGTAACGTGCTTTGGTCCTGTGTGTCCCTGCGGCAGCTCCGTACCTCAATGGAGATCTCATCGCTGGCCTGCGCTGTGTATCGCTTTGTGACTTGAGCTGCGGCAATGGCGGGAACATTGAGCGAAGCTTCCTCTTTCAGGAGAAACCTATTCCCACGGTTATCAATCTGGAAAGAATGACAATGAAATGGCAGTTTATTGAACAATGACACAGGTTGAGTGTAACAAAGTGGTCACAAACATAAAGTACCCAAAGTGGGCATAGCAACTGCAATTCATTTATATGACTCCAAAATTCTTGAGCAAGTGCCATGTAGAATTCCATGTAAAATTCTGTATCCCCTCCATCACACAATTAATGTCAATGTTCATAGAGCATTATAAATCACGATCTGTATCAGATGGCATTACTTGAATGCTAGTTCTATGTCCAAATAGGATGTCTTGTACATTTAGAAATTGTGCTATCCTGAAAAGATCTTCTGCCTTTGCACAGACAGCCTTTTCATTTAAAACCAATAAACAATGGAATCAACTCCCAGGCAGTCTAAAGTTGTCTGTAGATTTAAATAACTTCTCTCAAAATTTAAAGAGATACATCCTTGATAACCAGCTATGTGAGCATCAGCACACTTAAAAGTCTATAAATGTAATATTGAGGTAAATGTTTTTGACTATGTTGTATATATTTCAGGCTGTGATTGTTTTTGGATTAGTTTTTTATTTAAACATCTGTTTAGTGTAATATGTTTTAATATTGTGTGCACCTGCCCGGGGACTGCAGATGGAAACTAGCATTAGCTAAATCTGGTACAAAACATCTTTTCGTAAGATTAATGTATTTTGTACATTGTCCCTGACAAATAAACTATAAATTAAATTAATTTAGAAGGATCTCGTTATTATCATAGACTTGGACCTTGGGTTAGTTAAGCAGATTAACTCAGTGGTGGATAACATATTTTATCAGCTACGACTGATTTCAAAGTTTAAATCTGCATTGCCTTGTAAAGACCTTGAAACTGTCATTCATGCTTTTATCACCTCATGTTTAGATTATTGCAATTCCCATTATTATGGTCTCCCTCAGTCCTCTCTTTCCCATCTTCAGACTTTTAACATCCACCTGGAAGTTTGATCACATTTCTCCAGTCTTGGCCTCTTTCACTGGCTTCCTGTCCAGTATTGAGTACATTTGAAAATGTTATTGTTTGTTTTTAAAGCTCTTAATGGACAGGCGCTTTTGTATATCTCAGCCCTCATACAACCACACGCACCCATTAGGACAAACTTCTTTTATACACCCCCGGTCATGCTGCACACGTTCAGGTGATGGAGCTTTCTCAGTTGCCGCTCCTAGGCTATGGAATCAGCTTCCCCTTTCCATTAGGCAGGCTCCTTCATTGACTGTTTTTAAATCCAATCTTAAAATGCACTTATATGCATTAGTGTTTCCCACTACCTCTTGAGTTATTTTATTTATTTTATAGACTGTTATTGATTATTAGTATTTTGTTTTTACTATGTATTCTATAGTGTCATTTTTATGCTTTTGTTCAGCACCTCGTTCAGCCTTGCTGTGTTAAAGTGTGCTTTATAAATATGTACTTACTTACAACATTTAGCCAACAGCCTTCTTCTGCCTAGTAATAGTAACCCAGTTTTACACAACCAAGTAATAGTAGGCGCATCGTCAGGGAAGAAATCTACTTTTCATTATAATGACCACGGCAAGAAGCTTTGGACAGGAAAAGGCTGTGGATTTATTTTAGGTGCTATTAAAAAGGTAGGGTGTCAGAAGTTAGGCAGTAACAGTAAGGCTATCTTCAATTGAAAGCTACATTCACCATTGGTTGCCCAGGCAGAGAAGAACCTTGACTGGGCAAAGGGGGAGATTCCCTACCATTGAAGTGGACAAAGAGACCACAGATGGCAGAACAAAGAGCTTGGTTAGGGATGTAGGGTTTTAGCATTGCCTGAAGGAAGGGAGGGGAAGTTATCCTTGTTGCTCTATAGACAAGCACCAGTGTTGTCGTGGATGCAAGTTTGAACTGAAAACAAGTGGAGTGTGTACAACAGCTTCTAACAGCCAAAGACAACATTTAAACTAGAGAACACATTCTGGTGCATGTTTTGGGACAACATTGCTTTACATTATATAGATATGTTAATATTGTTCAGGACACCTCATATCACACCATGTCATCTTGTTCGACTCATCTGTCAGTACCAACCAGAACTTAGTCGAGCATCTGACCAATTAATCAAAACTTTAATGGTAAACAAGATTATATTTAACTCCTAGATTATTTGTTTATGGTAAACAAGATTATATTTAACTCCTAGAAATGTTTCCTTGTTCCTCCCACTTGCTGATTATTTACCCGTTCTTTTAATCTCCCCCTGTCTGTTTTTTTAACGAATCTCCCTGAATAGTTTCACCTCCATCCAGGTCAGCACAGGCCCACAATTCAGCTTGTTGTCCACGATCATGGAGAGGCGGCTCAGGTACTCCGAAAGCAGGGGGGTGAAGATCTGACGGAACGAGGACATCAGCACACAGCGACTTTAGAGCTTACAGTCAGAAACTATAAATGAACAAAAATATGACTATACACTGAACAAAAATATAAATGCAACACGCAACATTTTCAAACATTTCACCAATTGATTTATGGATTCAACTGAACAGAATACGTTTGGGAAAATACGTATGGGAAATTTTGTGATATTTAATAAAGTGATATTTATTTGAGTTTGTTAAATATGGGGTCATTATTGAATATAGTTCCAGTATAACATCTGACAATAACTGCACTGTAGCAAAATCCCATTACATAATATGGTCCACGCCTCACACTGACCTCGACCCGGTCCCCAATCTCGCTAAGGGGTGGCAGGGGCAGCAGCTGGGAGTAGCGGCGGTCATAGATACACTGGTGGAGGTGAGCGTCCAGAGTACAAAACTCTTCATAGGATCGCCGCACCATCCACGTCTTACCCTGTATGACAGACAGAGACAGTAACAACGATACAACGCTGATTTTACCTTTTTATTTTTAGCCTACATTTGATACTGCTTTCATACTTGTGTTACTGTGTGTTGTGATATAGGTTTTTTTCATTACTTTCTTTTTAGATGTATTACTTTTCTGTAAAGCACTTTGGTCAGCCTAGTGGCTGTTGTAAATGCGCTATACATATAAAATGACCTTGACCTTGATACAAGAAATAAAGTTAGGAGGAGACAAAAGCTGATTAAAAAACAACAACACAAGAGTCAGATGTGGTAAATGAAGAACAAGAATTAGGATGGAATATTTCTGAGTAAGCATCTATAATATTCCCACCTTGTCTAAATGTAGGTGTGAATGTGTCTGGGTTAAATGTGGCTCTGTCAAGGAGAGAAAGTGTCTACGTGTGTGACGGGTAAAGGTATGTCTTTACCTGACAGGACACCTGCACCAGGAAAACCAGGCCTTTGGCAGAGACAGAGTTCCAGCTGGCATCGTTCTGCTCATTGGCAAACTGCAACTGGAGAACACAGACAATGCCACCCGAGCTTGAGTTCAAGGTAAAGGGGAAACAGGTGATTCAATCTAAAAAGCCGATTAAATAACTTACACCAGGGTTACACCAACCTTTAGGCCAAAACTGGCTTCCATCCAATATTTTTCAATTATTTTGAAGAAACAAATATAACAGTATATATAAATTATTAAATAAAAACAGCAAAAGCTACATCTACATTTAAATTAAGGCGGAGACATGACACAGATAACTATGGCAAGCTGCAGACAGTTTTATAGGGCAGGTGCCTCCCCATACAGGCCATGTTTTTGTTTTAAGCCTGAAATGACACACCTGATTAAATCAAAGGCTTAATATGTAGTTGACTAATTGAATCAGGTGTGCTAGTTTATGGTTAAAACAAAAACTTGGCATGTCTGGGGAGGCCCGAGAAGAGGTTTGGGAACCCCTGTTCTAGAATATAGTTGGTGAATGTGTAAAACCTCCCATATATGTACCGACTAATGGCTTCCGTGTTGAACAAGTAGAGGGATAAGAATCAAACGGCTTGGCAACATATGCTAGGAGGAAGCATGTGATGGATCTTTGACCATCTTGCAGCTTATAGATGTTGCCGACAAAACAAGCCTTAAAGGGGAATTGGGCATGATCAAATGGGTGGGGAGAAAAAAAATTGGGAATTAATAAATAAAAAACATGACAGATCTGACAATCCTCCTGCTCAAAAAACAGTTATAATCTGCCAAGTGTAATAATGTTGACACACCTTTAAAACCTTTAACATTTAAAAAGAAATGTTCAGGACCCCAGCAGTACAGGGCTTGCAAATTTTTTTCTTGTTAGTCAGTCTTCCGTCTCATCATGTGTGCAGTCATAAGAAAGCTGTGTTGCCTCTGTATTCAGTGACAATAAGTAATGCAATGAAAAAAGGGACTGAGAGAAAACAACTCAAGACAGTTGCAATTAATTTCTGGCACATTATCACCAGAGATGATACCCACATTTTTGTTGAGTCAATGGGTTGCAGGCAGTTATTGCAAACAAAGAATATGGAACCAAATAGCACACAATTTGTATATTATACACAATTTTCAAAAGACTTCAGGAAACTATAATATTTAGTATAATATGTATGTACAAATACCCTAAAAATAAAAATAAAAATGATATCTATACTTTACATTTCTAGTAATTGTTTGATGTACAATCCAAACTTTTGGAGTATAGAGCCAAAAGAACGCAAAATGCTTCAGTGTCCCAATAAATCCAAAGATGCTACATTTACATTAATATCAAAGCTGATCTATCCCAAAAAAATACTGTGATTTGTGATGTTATCATTGTAACCCGACTTAAAAAGTCATTGATAATATTATAACCAAATTGCAAAGTGTTGCAGTAGTGCAGCAGAAACTTGGGCTGCTACGTTTCTAATTTTCACTCAGAAAAATATGGCACAAGGCCAACCTCTGACCTACATTGCACACACATTGAGATAACCGACTTCCATGCCCTCAGACAAAGGATCAGGAGGAAATATAATGAGGACAAATATCCTGATTAATTCACCATTAATTCACACAACCACCTCCTAGTTCTCAAAACCCTTTATCTCCTAGTTAAATTAGTGAGATCATCTAAGATCTTTCAGAATGGCCTACATCTCAATTAAGAAACAACATTAAAGACATGAACTTATGAAGGCAGATAAAGATGTTACTAGAAGAGGGGCTAGCTAAACTAGTGACATCAGTGCAGTTCATACAACGCATTTAGGCGCTTTTGGCGACCTTGATGTTAAGCAGTCAGGGATTCTTATGTCTCTTTTTTGAAGAGTGTTGAGAATGTAAAAAGATTGCAGAGAAAACAAGGCATCAGTAAACATGAAATACTGAATTGAGTTAGAAGAGACATTAAGGTAAAAAGATGAATGTGAAAGGAAAAATAGTGTAAGAAATAAAGAAGACAAAGTTAGTGGCTTGGGTGTGTGGCTTATTACTTTCTCAGAGAAACATTTATTTCTTTGATAGAAATGTTTCTTTCAAATCAAATGGATTTTGGGGTTTCTCTGATCAGTACACAGCAGGAACACCAAAAAGTAACATACTAATGGTGGAGGCGGGATAATGTTCTGAGGCAGTTTTTCAGGGTTGGGTTTAGTTCCAGTAAAGGGTAATCTTAATGCTATAGGATAAGACATTTTAGACAATGGGTACTTCCAACTTTGTGGCAACAGTTTGGGGAGGGGCATTTTCTTTTCCAGCATGACTGTGCCCCTGTGCATAAAATGGGGATGACTCGATGATTTTCGTGTGGATGAACTAAAGTGGCCTGCACAGAGCCCTGACCTTAACTCCATTGAACCCCATCTTTCGGATGAATTGGAATGGCCGGACCACACAAATGCTCTTTTGGCTGAATGGGCACAAATTCCCATAGACACACTCCGAAAGCTTTTGGAAAGTCTTCCCAGAAGAGCGGCCGCTGTTATAGCTGCAAAGAGGGTGGCCAACTCCATATTAACATCCTTAGTTTTGGCCCAAGTCAAGCCCTCTCTATGGAAGGTTCTGAGACTCAAAAAATAATAAGGCAGCAAAAAAACATACGCAATGAGCATTTTATATTAAATCACATTAACCTTTTTTTTTTAAGATTGTCAACAATCTTTCTGCTGGATTGGTAGAATACAGGGGTTGGGTGACTTCTGGCTTGACACATCACATGTACAAACATTTTGAAAAAAACATTTTTTTTGTTAAAAAAATTGGCATGACAAATTCAGTATAATGCACCAAAAATACATAGAGTACATTGTTTAAGAACATGTTTCAAAGAAAACAAAATACAAAATGTGTTACAAAATATCTATGAATTTGTAAAATTAAACAAATAATAAATCAAAGTTAACACTAGTATCCCGATTTCTGTAAGTTACACCAAGGCTGTGCATGTTTTTGTATTCTACATATTAACAATTGTACTGTATATGCTTACATTTAAAAAATTAGGAAAGGTATTACAGCAAATAGTTTTTTCTTATTTTCTCTTTATTATCTGGGTAAAAACCCATTCCCACAATCGGCAAATGTCACCAACATGCAACAAGTTATCTGTCCAGACTCAATATTGTCACTGCAGTCCTCTTAAACCAGTAAAAAAGAACAATTGGTATTATCTGCCAGTAACCTGTAGTTAAAGGTGCACTGTGTAGAACTTGAGGGAAAACAGAACTACTCCTCTTTCACTTCTTCCAAAAGGACATGATGAGTAGTGATTCCAGTGTTTGTCAATGGACATACATCAGTCCTTCTTTACTGTCATTTATACATTTTATGCTGTGCTTTTTTGTGTTACAAAGCACTGCATACTGTAGGGAATCATTATTTTTTGGAAGCTGGTCAGGTGGAAAGAGCTTCGTCTTAGTTCCGGCACCAATTCTACACAGCAGTTTTTAGTGATATGTTAAAAAGCAAATAGATATCTAGTTTCGTTTTATTTTATTACATGCAAACTAATGTTATATTTGCATATATACTAAATATCTGCAGGCTAAATGTTCTGCCTATTAACATTTGTTTGAAGCCTTACAAAGAATGCATATCTTACAAATTTCATTCGTTTTCAAGCATCATGAAAAAATATTCCTTCCTGCGACAAACCGAATTCGGTGTGATTGAAAAAAAAAATTCAAAATGAAATGGAATTAGGAGTCTTTCAAGATGGATGATTGATCCATTGTGCTCATTAGGAATCAATTTCAGAAAAAGGTTGATAGGGAAGCAGAAAAGCGCAAGTAAGAAGAGAGTGCTACTGCTCTTTCACTCCGATACCCACGGACTGAAACGGTCTGTATTTGTGTCCAGTTGTATGCCTAGTAATGTGTGTGTGTTTGTAGGTCAAGCACAAAGAAAAGCCAGCCTCAAGCCCTGAAGACGTTACTGCTCTCATCACCTCACTCTGTCCACCCCACCCCCTCCTCATCTAGCTGACCGCACTGAAGCTTTCTGACAGAAATACAGTTACACACACACACAGTAAAAAGACACACATTCACACGATTAAAACTGACACAGCCAAGTATTGGTTGACAAATGGACTATTCTATTTTAACTGACATTTTAACGTGTATTTTTATGTATAAAACACTTTGTTTTAATAGAATTATCTACACGTACTGAACGTGTCTAATGATTTAATAATGATGATGCTGAATGTTGAAATTTCATTATACTACAAGTTAGAGGCCCACTGAAAACACATTATTAACATACTATTTGAAGTTTTACTTTGTGAATGTAATGTATTTTTCACAATATACATTCATTTCTGCAATGCACTCCAAAAGGTTGGAACAGTAGACTGTTTATCACTGTGTAACATCACTTTTTATTTTAATAACACTTAATAGGCTTTTGGTCACTGAAGTAAATAGTTGGTATAAAAAGCAAGAATAACTTTCCCCCATTCATCCATTATGCATGTCTTTATCTGTGCAAATCTATGGGGCCTTCGTTGCCTTATTGTGTCCTTCATAATGCACCACACATTCTCAATCGGAGACAGGTCAGGACTGCAGGCAGGCCATGCTAGCACCCCCTCTCTGCTTACACGACCATGCACTTGTAATCCAGGCAGAAGGTGGTTTGGCATTGTCCAGCTGGAAAATGCAAAGACATCCCTGGAAAAGCCAACTTCTGGAGGGCAGTATATGTTGCTCCAAAATGTGTACATATCTTTCTGCATTAATGGAGCCCTCACAGATGTGCAAGTTACCCAGGCCATGGGCACTGACACACCCCCATACCACGACAGACGCTTTTGGACCTGATGCTGCTAACAGCTACGATGGTCCTTTACCTCTTTGGCCCCGAGAACACAATGCCTTTTACGCACTGAGATTTCACCGTATTCCTCAACTATTTTAATTATATTATACACTGTATATTATTATGTTATACACGACAATTATAAACTGTAAATGTTGAAATGCCTGAAATCCTTACAATTTTACATCACCTTCTTATTCCAACTTTGACATCGCCATTAATCCTAAATTGCCCCTGTTCCAACTTTTTTGGAATGTGTTTCATGCTTCAATTTCTAAATAAATGTTTAACTTAAAAAATTATGCAGTTGCTTATGTAAAACATAAAATACCATGTATCAAAAATAGCAAAAGTCTATGCACAGCCCGGAGCGAACCTGAAGACGCTAATCCGAAACGCGTTGTTCGCTTAAATCAATTAAGTAAAGTCAACAGTGTGCGGTAGAGTGATTTTTCTTTCATTCATAAAATACCATGTGTTTAGTGTTTTTGTTCAAAGTCAAAGTAAATTTACAAATCCCTCCAATTTGTTTAAAAAAATATTTTATGTTTCCCAATCTTAAACCTAACCACAACATGTAAGTTTGACCCTAACCTTAACATCAACTCTAAACCTTAATATCCTAACCTGTAATGCCTAACCTTAAACCTAATATTTACCCTACCTAAAATTGTTAGTTTGACCATACAACTAAGCAAATAACCCCCAAAAAATTGTTTTTTCCTAGTGACCATTGCTGCTGAAAGTGAAACGTTTACGCTTTGTGCTGTACAAGGATATTTGTTTTGGGGCTGGGTTCATTATGGTTGGAGTTGAACATTTGTCACACACTAAATACAAACACACACATTTGTGCAAGGCACATGTTTAAGATCCTGAGAAATGTTATATAAAGTGGTACCAGCACATGTGTTGTAATGGTTAAGGTTAGGATTAGGAGATAGGAAGACATATTATATTATGTGGTACCAGCACATGTGTTGTAATGGTTAAGGTTAGGAGATGGTAAGGGCACACTGCATATAGGTTTGCCTCCTCCCACATTGAGCCACACACTCCAAATTGCACACTGCATTGAGGGGCTTCTCCATCATATTCACTATAGAAATTAATCAGAAGATGTGTCAATAAAGATGGTCAAAGCTCTAAAAAGTGTAAAGATAGTCAACTAATGTTGTTATGGCCAGTTAGTAGTCTCTTGTTTACTTAGCATATTGACTTTCATTGAAATAGTGCTGCATGTCTCACATCTCTGCTCTACAGTATACCGACAGGATCCATGTACCACAGAAGGAAACACTTAGTGAAGGACTTATACAATTGGTATCTCTGGCAACCGTACATCTCAGAATTTCTTCCAAATTACGTTCTCAGGAAACCATTTTAAAAACCTGAATTACGTTATATGCCAAACTATTTATGTTTTTTTATGTTTTAACTGCACGTTTCTTATTAGGCTAAATTTGTACTTCAATTAGTTTGCTCCGGTACATTTCGTTTAGCGGATTTATGCGAGAACATTCCACACATTCCATAGCATTCTACATTATATTGCAACATTCACAGTTAAGGTTAGGTAGGATACTAACGGTTAAGGTTAGGCATGAGGTTACTAACGGTTAAGGTTAGATATGACGTTACTGAGGTTAAGGTTAGAATTAAGGTTAGGGTTCTCACTCGCGAACACTGGCATGCAAGTCGCGGATTTATACGCCCGTCCACCATCCCCGACCTCCACCCTAGCAAAAACTATGGTATTAACATGCTACATCATGATCTTCATATGTTCATATTTTACGTTATTCGAGTGTTCAATTTAGTTCCCTACAAATGTAATTGACCCTCTCATATGTTCATATTTCACATATTTTGGTTTTACAAAATAGTTCCCTCAGAACGTATTTGATGTGATTTAGGGCTGATCTCTGGAGAATGTCTAATCTTCCTGAAATTAAAATGATTGCCCTCTCTTCAGCTAAATACATTTCCATGTCACCCTACCTGAACACATGAAGAAAAAACAAGTGACCCTCCACTACAGCCAAAATATTACTTAAATCTAGTGAGGGCAAAAGCGCTTGGATCGAGGTAGCAAAATACAATTTCATTTAAAAAAATTATTTAGGTATTTCTACTGACAGACAGATGTGTAAAAAGTACTGGAGAATGATACTTGAGTAGAAATACTGTAAAAAAAGTAGAGATACTGTACTAAAACACTAATCCAGTAAATGTGAAAAGTCACCTACTGGATTTCAGTAAAAGTCTAAAAGTATCTGAATTTAAGTGTACTTAAGTACACAAAGTCAAAGTAGAAGTAAAAAAGTAACATATTCATAATATAAATGGCAGAGGTGCTTCTTCTAGGATACATTATAGAAATATGTTATATAATTGATATCTTTGGCAAAATATCCAGTCTTATTAAATCAGAATTGGGCTGCCTGTGTAAATGTGTCCTCTTGAAAAAGAAAGAAATATAGCATACAATAAAATGACAGGACTTGAATCAGCCAACAGCCTAGGCTTCTACAAACAAATATTCCAGTTGAATGAACATCTCTAATGATGAAGATTATTAATGCAGGTTATGCATAGTCCATCAGGTTGGCTCAAAATACATCTCTCTCTCTCATATTTACAACAGTTCTGCCACATAAATGTAAAGATCCTTATGGAGAGGTTTGAGAACCACTGGTCTAGAGCAGGGCCATTCACAGAAGTTTTAAATGGCATGTGGAGAATTAGAAAAACAAAGGCACCCCAGATAAAAAAAATTGCAACCATGACCCAGAAAATTGCTGAAAGTGCCTGCACATTTTCCCTCTATGGAATATTCATTTCACGTGTATCCCTCCCGCGGTGCACACAGCTTTGCTTAAAGTGTGAATACAAGTTAATGTTGTAAGATAATTCATAGAACGTATAGCTACTAAACTGCTTGGATACGTTAAATGGGGATTAAAAACAATTTATATGTAAATGATGGTAAGAGGTGAAAACAAGTATACCAATCCCTACCGTGGTAAAGTTGGTTTTATATTGGACGTTGGATAAATGACACATTCAAAAAATCTATTATGTGGCTTGACCTTTTGACCAACCCATTTTATTCTGGTGAACTCAGCTAACTGCCCTAAACACAAAGCTTCTTTTTTTTAAACTCACTCTTTGGTTTTATAAATACATTTTAATGTACAAATGCTATAAATCTATTATGCGGCTTGACATTTTTTACCTACTAATGTCAAAACACATCTGGTGAACTCAGCTACTTAACTGCCCTACACATAACACAAAGCTTATTTTTTCAAAGAAATCCACCCTTTGATTTTATAAATATGTTTTTATGTTATCATGTACCATGATTTGTGCCCCATGTGAGGGGAGAAACCGGAGAGAGAGCATCATGCCTGGTATGAACATATTGATTGTTATATACTGTCTCATATGAACCGTGTTGCTTGAATCCTGATTGGCTTAAAGCCGTGGTATATGAGACTGTGTACAATTGGTTTGGCATCAGTTTACTTTTTACTGGTCTAATTGTGTTGGTAACCATTTAAAAAGATTATTACTGCATCTTGGGAGATTTTGATAAATTGATAACGTACCACATCTAAGCGCTGTGTCCGGGCACCCCGCAATAGATTGTGCACAAGTACCGTACAGCTCTAAGTCGTTGTAGACATGCTATATACCACACTTTGTGCCTTATTGCTGACTTCTAATTACATACATAGCTAGTCGTTATCACTGCATTTAACAGAGAAACACTATTAGCTGTCTGTTTTTTAATTTTCCAATTCATTATTTCTAAATAGCAAACCTACAGTTTGATGCTATCATATGATAGTTGAAATGAGATTTACATTTTCCATTGATTAGTCATAATGCATCTCTTAATTACTTGCCATTCAGAGTTTACAGCATGAATCTGACCATCAGCCATACTCATATCGGTACTTATAGCCAAAAGTGTTACATGTAATTACTTCTTGTACTCACAAATATGGTATCTGTGCATTACTAAACACCAATTAGACATTTTTTTACACTTGTTCAAAACTAGGAATATTGCAAATGCATTTTGGTTATGACAAGCATATTAATTATCTGGGCAAGTTTTTTCACATGAAAAATGTGTGCAGGCTGCTTAATGTCAGGATGTTAGCAGGAGTGGAGTAAATACACAGCAGAGTATTCTTGTTCCCAGACACTTCAGTACAAATTAACATGTGGATGAGGTGAACAGCAGGAGAGTTTATGGGAAACATAACTTGGGTATGCTTATATTCTCTCTGCATGTGCAATGCCAGACTTTCTGACCCATGCAACCAGTGGCACCCCAAAGGGTGGCCAGGAGGGCCACGGCCACACTGATAATATCGCTGGCCCCCCCACATTTTAAACAATATCTATTTTATAGCTGAGCTATATATTACAACAATAAAAACATATACAAAAATAGAAATATAACAAAACCATTAAGAAAAAAACTAGAATAAAAATATCACTTTAGAGTTAAACTGTCTGCAAGACACCGATTAAAGCTATATAGTTTTCATTTTAAAGAAAGGGCTAACTAACCTATTTTAAGAAAAATGAAAGGCCTAACATGTACTGTATATACAGATACATAACACATTAAAACAAGATTGTTGTGCAACCCAAAATGTTAACTGTACCGGTATTAGTCAGATAATTAGTAACATTAACTGTACAATAAGAAACCAAAGTACATCAGAATGCAGTTCCTTAATACTCATATTTACATTGTTTTCAAAGTAGCCTATATTCTACAACAGCATAACAGAAATCCTGAAATAAAATTTTGGCTTTTGGTTTTGGTGTGCCACCCCAAGATTTTAAATGGCTCCATCTGGCCACCCCTATGTAAAATGTCAGGGGGTGCCACTGCATGCAACACGGCCTGTTGGCAACCAAAGTATTATCTCCCACCTTTTGGTACCCAGAAAAACACAGCTTTGAGCAGGTATGTGCTTCTCAGTCGTACCCCACAGTAACAGCCACACTTTGTTTTAAGCTCTGCAATGTTGCACATACCATAAGGCTATCCTGGCAAGTAGGGGCTGCATGCAGGATCAGCCACATGTAATAAAGAAGCAACTAATTCCAAAAGGCTGAGAAATATTAGAAAAATATTGGCAGAGGCCCCAGCACATCTCTCGAAAAGAATCTTAGCTACCAGTTTAACGGAATGGTTAATACATAAAATTTATGTAAAGTGACATTTCTTAATTTTAATTTTAGATTTGCACACAGACTTGTCGAAACTTACCTCAATGGAGCCAAACTCAACATTTTCATAGTGGAAGTGAGCACAGTCAACGAGCTTGGGGAAGTGGCCTTTCACAACCGACAGCCTGAGAAACACAGGATATATTACATTAAATCACATTTTGCAGCCAGTGATTGTGTAAGAGTTGCAATACAAAGACAATGTGTATTTTTGATTTTCTTAAAATTTTTACAAATTCCCCCTAACTCTGCTTTGTCAACAGCTCAGCAACTCCCTGGACATAGGCAGGATGATGAAGCGTGATCACATGGTTCCTACAACCATAAGTCACCGATTCTGATCACAGTGACTGTCCATCACGGAAGCCTTTAGTCAGCATTCTTGAGGAAAGATCACACATTCACCGAGTTTACTTAAACGATAGAACTCACAGGTGCATGATTCGCAAAAGGAGTCCCTGGAGGGCGACATGGCAAGGTACATAGTCCAAATTGTGCCAATTTGCACTGCCTGGTACCAGGGTTTCTGGGCAAAGTCGAAGAAGCCGTAGTCAGGCTTGAACTACTAACATGATCTAGTTTGTTCTGCGAGGCAGCGACTTAGCCCTCTTTGCCGTGCTGAGACCCCATAGACTGTATGTGTTCAAAATTAAATTGAAGTGTTAGAATCCCTGTGTATTGTGTGTCTAACGGAAACAAATACTATATTAATATCAAGACCTGATACGGATTAGAGGCACCTTAGCCTTTATAACAGCTAAAATCCTTCTTGGAATGCTATTATAAAAATCCTGAACTGTATGTAGTGGAATATTGCACCAAGCTTCAAGAAGAAGTGGAAATGTACAAAAATATAAAGATGATTGTTTTGGTGATTAGGGAGGCCATGGAAGACGTTTCACAACATCCTGGTGCTCATGTAACCACTCTTGAATTTGTTTACAATAACAATGTGTACTAGGGCATTATTATCCTAGAATATTAGAACATTGTATTTTCAACATAGTGTGCACCTGGTCCTGTAAAATGGCATCAAATTCCTTGGCTGTTATATCATGCAGAGAAAACATCTGAGCTAATTGCTGCCTCTACCATTATACACCACTTTCCCCAAAAATGTTTAACAGCTGGCAGCAGACATGAAGGCATCCTTTGGCTTTTTTCAAACATAAACTTGTATGGAAGTAGGAAATAGGGTGAAAGATGACACTTTAGACAATAACCATGTTACTTTTTCCATTGCTCAGGCTCCAGCTTTTATCATCCTGACACATAGTTAAGGCTATTTGTGATTTGGCCTTTGATACAAGCGATTTTGGAATGGCAGCTTTGCCATAAATTTAAGATTTTTGAAGTTCAAAACATGCATTTTTTGTTTATTCAAATCTGTAGATTCAATTTCTTGTTTTTGTGACTGATGCAAATGCAATTTGAGCACCTATTGTTTGGCCTCTTTTTAGTTTGTTTCGTTAAATATCAGTGCCAAACTAATTGTCATAGATCTTTTAAAGCTGACACATACTGTACCTGTTTGTACGGCTAACTGGCAAACAACCTAATGTAATCTCTGCAGCTGCATTTGTAATTCTGATTTTGTCACTTCAAAGTACCGTAACAGATCTTACAGGACATTTGTGAATTAGTCTGTTTTTCAAACTTCACGTGTTGGCCTGGATATGTAAGATATTGTTTATATGTGAATGATCTATTAGCTTAAATCAACCTCATACCTCAGTTAGCCATGAAATTCAAAAAGTCCTTCAGAAGTGAGTAGTTTTGATATCACTGGGCAGATATTCGGTACAAATCGTACATTATATAGTACGCAATTTTCATAGAGCCCTTTTAGTCACCATACATTTATTCAAGCAGTGGCCAAAAAAATCCCAGAATGCATCTTTACTGAAAAAAAAAACATCTTGAATAGACTGCTTGCTTGAATGCTTTGCAATTGTTTAAATTCACATGGCAGTGGTATTGTGGCATTATGGTGGTTGGGGACAAATCTGATCAGGGCCTAAATTGAACTTACAATTTTGGTACACCACCCAGTGGTGGCATGTATGGTACATAAAACAAGTGAATATGCTGTGTAAAGTATGGTTCAGACTCAGTCTATGGCCCAGTTTTAATTCACAATGTACACATACAGGTGCTATATACAGTATGTTAGATTTAAATTAGCATGTCCCAAACCATTGGGTATTGGTAGGGTATTGGTTTGCTACCACTTCTGGTGGATAGTAGCAAGATGCAACCATGCATGCTTTTTGGGTAAATAACCCACAACCCTTGTGCAAAAAGTGGTTTGAACCAATTCTCTTAACGTGACAAAGGTTTCACAAAACCTAGCACAATATACTAAGCAAGCAACTCAAGTCATACATGTAGCTGCTATACTTCATATAAAACTAAAAGAATTGGGAAAACAGATGCCACACAATAATACATACACTCACCTGAAGGATTATTAGGAACACCATACTAATACTGTGTTTGACCCCCTTTCGCCTTCAGAACTTCCTTAATTCTACATTGATTCAACAAGGTGCTGAAAGCATTCTTTCGAAATGTTGGCCCATATTGATAGGATAGCGTCTTGCAGTTGATGGAGATTTGTGGGATGCACATCCAGGGCATGAAGCTCCTGTTCCACCACATCCCAAAGATGCTCTATTGGGTTGAGATCTGGAGACTGTGGGGGCCATTTTAGTACAGTGAACGCATTGTCATGTTCAAGAAACCAATTTGAAATGATTCGAGCTTTTCACATGGTGCATTATCCTGCTGGCATTAGCTGTCAGAGGATGGGTACATGGTGGCCATAAAGGGATGGATATGGTCAGAAACAATGCTCAGGTAGGCTGTGGCATTTAAACGATGCCCAATTGGCACTAAGGGGCCTAAAGTGTGCCAAGAAAACATCCCCCAAACCATTACTCCACCACCACCAGCCTGCACAGTGGTAACAAGGCATGATGGATCCATGTTCTCATTCTGTTTATGCCAAATTCTGACTATAACATCTGAATGTCTCAACAGAAGTCGAGACTCATCAGACCAGGCAACATTTTTCCAGTCTTCAATTGTCCAATTTTGGTGAGCTCTTGCAAATTGTAGCCTCTTTTTCCTATTTGTAGTGGAGATGAGTGGTACCCTGTGGAGTCATCTGCTGTTGTAGCCCATCTGCCTCAAGGATGTGCGTGTTGTGGCTTCACAAATGCTTTGCTGCATACCTCGGTTGTAACAAGTGGTTATTTCAGTCAAAGTTGCCCTTCTATCAGCTTAAGGAAGTTGGCCCATTCTCCTCTGACCTCTAGCATCAACAAGGCATTTTCGCCCACAGGACTGCCGCATACTGGATGTTTTTCCCTTTTCACACCATTCTTTGTAAACCCTAGAAATGGTTGTGCGTGAAAATCCCAGTAACTGAGCAGATTGTGAAATACTCAGACCGGCCCGTCTGGCACCAACAACCATGCCATGCTCAAAATT
>JACXGM010000362.1:12509-57049 GCA_016801145.1 Umbra pygmaea | reverse complement strand
TCATTCTGACATTCAGTTTGGAGTTCAGGAGATTGTCTTGACCAGGACCACACTCCTAAATGGATTGAAGCAACTGCCATGTGATTGGTTGATTAGATCATTGCATTAAGGAGAAATTGACCGGGTGTTCCTAATAATCCTTTAAGTGAGTGTATATTCCACCAAAGCTAGCTAGCTACTGTTTATACGTTATTAGCTTCTAGCGAACATTATTAGATTGATAGTTATTCAAACATGGTGTGAATTTAATGTCTAACTTGAAGATTTATTTTAATAATGTGGTACCGGTAATACTGTATGTCTAAATACTGTCTTACTATATAATTGGTATTGCCCTTTACAATCCACTTCGGTAGGCTACAACAGTATGCCCAAAATATCTACCATTGGTGCGCGTGGTGAAAATACTTATCAATATTATTGTACAGCTATTAAAAACGTCATCATGATCAATTAAAATAAATCTACCATCTGAAGCCAAAATCTACTTGTTTCACAGGCATATATTTTATGCCCTGGAACTGATCAATGTCATCCTCACTCAACTGAGTTTTAGGTCAAATTCTCACTGTCAAACACTTCATCCCCATGATAGCCAGGTGTTTGTGACAATTAATCTTCTTGTTTCACTGCTGTGATTGTGTCATAAGTAGGGCGTCTTAGATTTTGGATATTGTAATATCGTGATATGACAAAAGTGTTATCTTTTCCTGGTTTTAAAGGCTGGATTACAGTTAAGTGATGTAATTTTCTGAACTTACCAGACTGTTCTAGCTTTTCTTTTATTTGCCTTTACACCACTTAGTTATTATATACACAACAATGATGATTATTTATCAAAAACCTCATTGTGTAAATATTTCTTTGTAAGCATCAATTGTCAGCCATACAATATCGCCGCAATATCAATATTGAGCTATTTGGTCAACAATATCATGATATTAGATTTTTTCCATATTGCCCAGCTCTATTTGCCATACTTACTCACCACATCCAATATGATTGAGCATTATTCTTTTACTATAATAGATTTGAATATTAAATTGACAGAGATTGGTAAATGTTCAAAAAATATATGTGTCTTGCACACCTCTTTGACAAAGAGTGCAATTCTCTTCACTTGTCAATTTTAATAAAGCAAATTCCATTTTTTTCTTTACATATGTGTGCACATTTTCCAAACTTTAAAAATAATTAAATACCGAGATATATATCTTTAGTGGTTAAAGCTACAAAATATATAGAGATATTCCTTTTCGGGCCATATCGCCCAGCCCTAGTCATAAGGGTAGTTGCATGTGTGAACTTCTTTCAGTCTTACCCATAGAAATAGAATGGATACAAAGGCCATTCCAATTCAAATCAATGTAGCAGAATGGTCAGAGAGGCAGCCATTTTTATGTGTCCCCTTCCATTGCAAAGAACTAGCGGCCTACTTCGCATTAAACTTATTTGCGTGTTGTCACCATACCAACTAATAACAATCGCCATTTTGTTGTGTACTAATCGATTGACCATGCCAAGCAGTTCAATGGCCTTTCTATCCGTTCTATTTCTATGGTCTTACCTTTCTTCAGAAATATTTTCAGTATCTGAGACTGAGGTCTAAGTAGAAAGTATAGCCTATCAAAATACTTATTTCAGTGGTTCTAATATACACTTTTAGATGTGTGCAAAACAATGTGAATGGTTAATCATGAACTATGCACAAGTTGCTTCATTTTGTTCATGTACATGACATAATATTCTCAAATATGCACTGAAAGAACCAATGTGTGTATGGGACATGATTTTTGTCAAACATATCTCATGTTAGATAATTTAGTTAGGTGTTATGGTTAGGAAGGGGGTTTAGGGCTAAGGTTCAAATAATGGTTAAGTTTAGGATTTGGTAAGACCAGGGTCTAAATGTTTTGCTAGTCTGTTTGCATGCAAGCTCTGCCCTACTCCTGGTTGAAAAACAAGTAGTTAAGCAATAACATGCCTTTCATCCAAAACCTGACGTAATTGGTGTCCTCTTCATGGAAATAAAGGCTGTTTCTTGAGCAAGTCACACATTTCGAATAAAATGCAGGTCTGATTTAAGAAATACTGAGTTGATACTGTGTGATACTGGGTTGATACTGTAGGTTAGATACTGTGGGGTCCATAGGTGCTTAACAGCTCACAATTCACATCACATATGAATTCTGTAAATGCACTGCAGTCACATTTCCCTTGAGCATGTCAGCAGTTCCTGTCTTACCTCTTGTTCATTTTCCCTTTTAAGTTAGCAGTGGTGCCAACAGAGCGGGTAGCAGGCTCCCCAGATGTATCCAGATTATCGGTGCTCCGAGCCTAAAAGAGATGAGCAAAAATGGAAACCAATATTAACCAAGCAAAATGGTCGACATGATGAGATTAAATGCACACACTTCACTCCAAGAATGAATCATTGAGAACTACTGTAAGTCTCTAATTCTTAGAAAGCATTCTGTTCTCTTTAAACGATATAAACATCTTAATAATTCTAGGGACATAAAGTTGTGCATTTTTGTTTGTGTTCACAGTCATTTTTCGTCAATATCCTTATTGCACAGAACACTTTGCACCCACAGTAGGGCTACATATCCTATCTAAAGGATGATCTATATTACCAAAAATTGTGTGGACAACGTTTTAATTTAAATTAGGTTTGTGCAGATCAACAAATAATATTTGACTTAAAACTGGCAATTGGCTACTGATCACAGTTTCTAAAGGCAGATTAATTTAGTTAAGAACCAAAAGTTAAGGCCATAATTCTTCTTTGATTTCACTCATGTTTTTCTGCAGTTGTAAAGAATGATGGGCCCGACATGACTATGTAAGAAACAGTTCCATTAAATGTGAACATCATTCGCACCATGTGGCACTGTGCCAATCAATGGATGCATTCATAATTTAAATAAAGTCGCATGAAATGGAATCTCGTTCCCAGACACACCACCCAATTCGTAAAGAGTCTGATGGACTCTCGCTTTAAATGTGGCCTTGTCCTACCAACCAAAATCTGCAGCACAAATCAATCAATACACTTTAACTGTCCGTCTCAAAACTACCCACTTCCCCCTTTGTCCAATGTGTTGCTGTTGGATTTAGACATGCCCTGCAGTGATTTTATTCAATCAATTTAAACAAGACAAAAAAAGTTATAGTTCTAATCAAAATAATTCAAACCCCATTGCAAATCAGATTTATTGTCCAAATGTACAGACTGTCAGCTGTTTGCAATGAGCAAATCAAACAAAAGCAATTAAAATAGTGGTTCCCTAAATTCAGCTGCAAATGCAACTGATAATGACTTCCTCAGTCTCAAAATTATTCAACCGCTTCATGGCAAGCATCTTTAGTACTTCGTAGAGCACACTTTTGCTATTATGACCTGCTGTAAACAAGATGCAAAGCCAGATACCAGCCTCTGGCAGCATTCCTAAAGAAACTTAGCCCATTCTTCATAAGCAATGGCCTCCAGTTCAGTAATATTCTTAAGTTTATATGCTGCAACTGCCTACTTCAAATCCCAACAGAGATTTTCTTTGGAGTTCAAGTCAGGTGACTGTGATGGCCAATGTAGCATCTTCCAGAACTGCCGTTGCAACTATGCCTTCGTGAAATTTGAGCTATGCTTGGGATCATTGTCCTGTTGTAAGGTCCATTGACGCCCAAGCTTCAACTTCCTCGCAGATAGCATGACATTTTCTTCTAAGGATTTCCTGATACATCAATGAATCCATCTTGCTTACCACACGAGGCAGGTTTCCTGTGCCAGAAGATACAAAGCAGCCCCAGAGAATCACCAAGCCACCACCATGCTTGACTGTGGGCAGAGTGTTCTTTTTAGTTCTTTTCTTCTTCCTCCAGACATACCGCTAATCCATTGTGCCGAAAAGTACCAGTTTTGTTTCATCGTTCCACAGAACAAAATCCCAAAACCTCTGTGTCTTCTTTATATGATTTCGTATCCTGTTCCTTATTTTTGAAGGCCGCTGATCTCTAACTTTTTGGACCATTCTTTTGTCTTTTGGCTATTTTTCTAACCTGCAGTCAAACATGACATTCTAAAACCCCTAGCCAGTTTAGGTATTTCATATGTTCCAGCTCAAGCACATCTGGTGCTACTAATGAAGCCCTTGATTAATTGCATCAGGTGTGCTTCCGACAACACCTGAATTGCATATTTGTGCTGCTGTGAGGGATTCTATTCAGGGGGTAATTTTGAGACTGGAGAAGTCATTATGAGTTGCAATATCAGTTTGAGGAAACCACTGTGTTGAGCTATTTCAATTGCTTTTGTTTGATTTGTTCATTGCAAACAGCTGACAGTCTGTACATTTTGACATTAAACCCATTATTTGCAATGGGGGTTGAATAATGTTGATTACAATAGTATATATTTTTATTAAGTTTGACTACAGACGTGACTACAGTCATGTGGATCACTACATGAATCGTAAGATTATTGAAAATATCTGTAGTTTCTGGTCATTGTTCTCAGGTTTGTACCTCTGCTATCTACAATTCACAGAAAAATCTATAATAAATTTGTATTTTCTGACACAAACTAACCAGTGCAACACAGATAATGGTGAATATGTTTCAACCATAGAAATATAATGGATAGAAAGGCCATTGTCCTGCTTGGCGTGGTCATTTGATTAGTACACAACAAAATTGTGATTGTTATTAGTTAGTCCCGGTGAGTTGGTGACAACAAACTAATCGGTTTAATGCGGAATTAGGCCACTAGATCTTTGCAATGAAATGGTACACGTAAAAATGGCTGCCGCTCTGACCATTCTGCTACATTGATTTGAATTGGAATGGCATTTCTAATCATTCCATTTCTATGGTTTCATCACAGCTTAGTTAGCTATCTAGCTGATTTGTTGTTGTTTTTTATTATCCAATTCATACATAAGGCCTGCTTCATAGCAGCCACTCCCAGCATCCTCAGGACAGTTGATTTGAAGATATCGGTCTTCAGAAGCACATCTGACGCCATTATGGTTCTTATCACACTGCTCGCTCAACCAGGGGGCGTATACCAGAACCCTTACGCTCTGGAAAGAACCTTCTCTCTAAACTTTTATATAACTCACAAGAGCTCAAATAACTTTAATGCTGCACCACTAAGGGGCCTCTGTTGTTTTTTAGTTAGTAACTACTACTGTAGCTCGACTAGTTAAAATAATCTGTGGCAAATAAGCAGTATATTTCAATCATTTAGCAGACGCTCTTATCCAGAGTGACTTACAGTGAGTGCATACATTAGGAGAAACTATGTGAAACAACCACAACTTAGTAGTAAGAGCATTCAACATATGAAACAGGGAATAGGCAAAAACAGTGCTAGAGAAGGATCATACAGATAACAAAACAGTAGCCTCATCTGGCAAGACTCCTGCAATATGCATATCTGTTCATTGAGCAAATGCGGACAGGCATGCAGTAATACTCTATCTATATGTTTGTTAGCAGAGATGCTTAGGTTGTCCCATCGAAAACATCTCAAACAAGTTAGCCAGCTAGCTAATTATAGTAACAAAGCGGTTCTCATGTCACTGGTTACATGTTTACAATGCACAATGAGCAACTCTTATTTTGCATTGCAGTGAACCGTCGGTGATGTCTGTTGGCAAAGTGTCCCATGGTACCTCGGAAGGTAATGAATTACATGTTCACCCCAACAGGAAGTGTACTCTCTGTCGATAATTTCAGTGGTAAATTGGGGAAGTCACGTTCCTCCTGGTTTCTCTTCTGCTACACTACTGTTTGCATTGATGAAGCTCAAGAAAAATGTTTTGATTGTTTTTTATGGAGAGGCCTAAAGTGAGAGTATCCTATAATATAAGAGTATAATAGACTATTAGATGGCTCTTCTTTCTAGGCAGCCATATGACCCTGTCAAAGCAAGTTTTTTATACCCATGGGTTCCATTCATTCTTCCAGCACATAGACCAAACAGTTCTATTCAATCATCCAGCATATAGAACCAATGGGCTCCATTCATTTCAGGATTTGCATGATGACACAGTGACACAATGCTTCGGAGCCTGGTGAATGCACTCATAGCTCAGTCACCGTTACGCTGTTCACACACCACTGTTCTACCTCTGGCTATATATAGACCTGCCTCCTCTCATTTCTTAACCAGCATTAATCACCAGAAATAACATTTCTCCAGTTCACTACTGTCTATATTACCCCTGGAGCTTATGAGATACACTATACTGGATGTACCATAGTTTTCCAGCTAGTGACAGCAACAAACAGCAAACACACAACAGAAGATATTGTTTTATAATCATTTGTCAGAATCTCTCATTCAGACTGACTTACACTTAGTACACAACATCAAACAACAACACTCTTACACAAACAGGTAAAAGCACACAAGGTTTCAATCACTCACTTTGGTTCTGTCTGTCTGTCTGTCTGTCTGTCTAAACGTGTTCTCAGACCTGAACTTCAAAAAAGTACCCTCCCCACACTTTACACATGACTGTAGTAGCTTCACTAGATGCTAATTGAGGTAGTAATGACATGGGCAGTCAGTGGAAGTCATAAGGTCTGGTGACTGCCTGTCTGTTGATATGAGGCCATTTTCCAGATCCAGGCGCCCCTTATGGTGCAAACACTGTTCCCTGATGATGTTGGAATATGCCAGGATGGTAATGCTCCAACATACACTAAATACATTCCAAAGTGATTGCCTCCCAAATCAACAGGCCTAAACATCATTGATCCTTTATGAGATGTTCCAGAGTGCAGAATGCAATGACAGCATTACAAGAATCATTAGAGCGGTTTTAAAGGCAAGGTGTGGTCCTACACCTTAATATGTCCTTGATATTACTATATTGTTAGGTGTTTCCAATGTTTTGTCCACCCCCTGTATGTACGGTACTTGTCTCTCTTAATTGATCAGTGCTTGGCCAAACACATAGTGCCTAGCTGTGCAGTGGAAACTCTACGCATTGGGCATTCTTGCCTATCGAAATAAACAAAACATTTTAATTTGTTTCAGACTGGTGTTGTTGCCAACTAGCAATAATTAACTGCTGGGAAGGGCTCATCAGGATAATTGACTGAACGTACCCTTTACCACCAGACAAGATCCCATAGTATCTCCTGTAATGTTGTGAACTATAGATAGATTAAGGTCTTTCTCTTTGGATTACTAAGATCACATATCAACATCTACAGGCCTATACCTGGATAATGATACCATGTCTTCCTGAATTATAGTTCCCCTTGGTAAAAGAAGGAAATAGATTGTAAAAACTGTCAATGTAAACTTTGAAGTATTGAGGTAAAAAACACATTCTTAAGAAATATAATAATGAGAAATATAATCAAATATAATCATGAAAAATACAATCATATAATCAAGAAATATAATCATTCGTAGCACCTTTAAAGTCTCTTATGTGCCAAATTAAACCTACACTATTTAACAGTTAAAAACTACAAAAACATACAAAAACAGTTTAAGAACAAATAAATGTTACGAACTAGCATATTGGATCTAGGAGTTGAAAATATGAAAATCAATTGCATAGCAAAATCTACATTACATAATATCTATATATAGCAAAGCATATTTTGGACCATATAATAATGTGTATTTTCTGAAGTTCCTTATGTTGCCGTTGTGTTTAATGATAATAAAAATAAATCCTGTGAAATTTGTCCAACAGGAATAGAAAGTTACATAATACATATTAAAATAAAAGTAGTTTCTGCTCAATATATATTTCTTAAATTCATTAGGAAATCTTCAGTGTATCTACTACTTCTTCTTCTTCTTCTTTCATTGGGCTGTAAATATGAAGTGGGTCCTACATCCCTTAATTATATGTGAACATAAGGAAGTTAAGAGAACACAATCTTTCCCACAAACACCCAAAGTGGTTTTAACAGCAACAAAAAGGATGGTCATCAAGACAATAACCTAATCTTCACTCTATAGTGATAGAGAAGTGATGCTGTAAAGCTGTTTCCCTTCCAAAGGCCTTGGAAACCTTTTTAGGAAACTCAGGTCAAGTACCAGGAGATACTTGACCAGGAGGCTAATGCTGGGTCATACAGTAGATGGATCTTCAAACTGGACAGTATGCAAAGCCTTCCTCCATATCCACACAAAAATGACCCATTGACCACAGAATAAAAAGTGTTTGCAATGGCTAACATAGCCTCAAAAAGCCAATTAAACCCCTGAGGCACAAGCTACAATCTGGCTAACATTCTTCATGTAGTCAATCACACCGCCATCTGTTATGTCACCAATGCCCCTTTTAACATTAACCATTTTTATTCACTAGTAGATTGGTCATCTGCATATAGTTCACTAGACCCACTCGCACAGCTTATCTAAAACGTCCTGCAAGGAAAATCTCCACTTTATCTTAGTTTACTTCTCACCCAGTCAAAATCTGCAGTCCAACAGGTGCATAAAATCACATATACAGCTCTGGATATTATTAGAGTCCACTGAAAAATCATCACTTTCTCCAGGTTAACTATTGGTACTAGGACCCCTGGTGGTACAGTAACCAAACATTTTTGGGATCCACTGCCTTAAGATGTTCATACGAAGGTGTGAGACAAAAAGGAATTCCTGGGAATTAAAAAAAGAAAAAAATAATAAGTAAAACTAGTGATAATGATTTTACTACTAAAATTCTGGAAAATATTATGAGACCACTGCACAATCATCAGTTTCTTTGTTTTTACTATTGATAGGTATGTGTTTAGGTAACACTAAGAAATTTGTTTTATTCCATAAACTACTGAGAACATTTCTCCCAAATTCTAAATAAAAATAATTATTCAGAGCATTTTTTTGCAGAAAATGACCACTGGTCAAAATAACAAAAACGATGCAGTGTTGTCAGACCTCGAATTATGCAAAGAAAATAAGTTCATATAAAAATTTTAAACAACACAATACTAATTTGTTAAGTTAGGAAGAGTTCAGAAATCAATATTTGGTTGAACAACCCTGATTTTGAATCCCAGCATTCATGCATCTTGGCACGCTCTCCACAATTCTGTCACATTGGATGGGTGAATTTATGCCACTAGTGGCACAAAGAATATTGTCTTCCAGGACAGTACTATATGTTGCTTGATTCATCCTTCACACAGACAAATAGGCCCAATTGGACTGTAGCACCCTGGAGTAAGGTAGTCTTCTCTGATGAGTCCAATTTTCAGCTTTGCCTAACACTTGGTTAGAATGAGACCTGGAGAGGCTACAAACCAGTGTCTTCCCCTCACTGTAAAATTTGGCGGAGCATCGGTGATGATCTGGGTGTACTTCAGCAAGGCTGGAATCTGGTAGATGTTTTTAAGAAGGATGCATGAATCAAGCCATGTACAAGGTTGACCAGGAAGAAAACTAGAAAAAGATAACTGCTGTTATCTTGGTAATGGGAGAATTTACAAAGTACTAAATGGTTGGGTGCCAATAATCATGTTTTTATTTAGAATTTTTTTGTTTAAGAATATTTTTTTCTTGGAAAACATTTTAGTGCAATTTATGTTTAGATTCCTCTCATATTTCTAGAAAAAAATCTAGATGATAAAAACAATAATATTTCAATAGACTTTCAAGGTCATATTTAACTTGTTTTTTAAGTAAAAAATTCTGGAGGGCACTTTAAGAGAATATACACCTTTTGTCAGAGCCAACATGTCTCATTCTCACATGAAACAAAAATATTTAGGACAATTGTCTACTAGGCAACTGCGAGATTTAAGGTCAAATTCTTTACTGCTCAGTTTGTCATCCTGCAATGGTTTCAAAGAGTAGTGTACCTTACTAGGGTTGGTCTAGGTCCATTGTTTAGGGAACACTGCCATGAGTGACAGGGATCACCTGGTAAAGGATTGCACCAATGTAGTAAGTAAACAGTACACATTACCAGCCCTGGCTCCATATGCTGTGTATGCCTGTGTGTGTATACAAGCTCAGCAAGACCTGAGAGGACCTTTGCTGATCTGGGCACCAACACTTCATCACAAGACAAACAGGTCAACATCACTTCAGTATGCACACCAACCCTAGACTTATTGTAAAATAAATACTTTTGTTTTGTGGGTGTGTGCTTCAGCAGGGGACCCCAAACATCCTTTTCCCGAGCAACATTAACCAGCTCCGACTGGGGGATCCCGAGGCGTTCCCAGGCCAGGTTGGAGATATAATCTCACCACCTAGTCCTGGGTCTTCCCCGAGTGCTCCTCCCAGCTGGACGTGCCTGGAACACCACCCTAGTGAGGCGCCCAGGGGGCATCCTTACCAGATGCCCAAACCACCTCAACTGGCTCCTTTCGACGCAAAGGAGCAGCGGCTCTACTCTGAGATTCTCACGGATGACTGAGCTTCTCACCCTATCTCTAAGGGAGACGCCCGCCACCCTCCTGAGAAAACCCATTTCGGCCGCTTGTATGCTGGATCTCCTTCTTTCGGTCATGACCCAGCCTTCATGACCATAGGTGAGGTTAGGAACAAAAACTGCCCGGTAGATTGAGAGCTTTGCCTTCTGGCTCAGCTCTCTTTTCGTCACAATGGTACGATATATTGAGTGTAATACCACCCCCGCTGCACCGATTCTCCGACCAATCTCCCGCTCCATTATCCCCTTACTCGTGAACAAGACACCAAGGTATTTGAACTCCTTCACTTGAGGTAAGGACTCATTCCCTACCTGGAGTAGGCACTCCATCGGTTTCCTGCTGAGAACCATGGCCACAGATTTAGAGGTGCTGATCCTCATCCCAGCCGCTTCACACTCGGCTGCGAACCGATCCAGTGAGTGCTGAAGGTCACAGGCCGATGATGCAATCAGGACCACATCATCTGCAAAAAGCAGCGATGAGATCCTCAGCCCACCGAACTGCAACTCATCCCCACCCCGACTACACCTTGATATCCTGTCCATAAATACTACAAACAGGATTGGTGACAAAGCGCAGCCCTGGGAGACCAACCCTCACCTGAAATGAGTCCGACTTAATGCAGAGAACCCGGACATAGCTCTCGCTTTGGTCATACAGAGATTGGATGGCCCTAAGAAGGGACCCCCTCACCCCATACTCCCACAGCACCTCCCATAGTATCTCCCGGGGGACCTGGTCATACACCTTCTCCAAATCCACAAAACACATGTAGACAGGATGGGCATACTCCCAGGCCCCCTCCAGGATCCTTGCGAGAGTAAAGATCTGATCCGTTGTTCCATGACCAGGACGGAATCCAAATTGTTTCTCTTCAACCTGTGGAGCCATGTGGCAAGGTAGATAATTTGGCTTGTCTATCAAAAACGAGGCAGCACCATTCCAATTTGCACTGCCTCGTGCTGGAGGTTCTGGGCAAAGTCGGAGAAGTCATAGTCAGTCTCGAACCACTGACTATCATGACGTAGCTTGTCCTGCTTAGCAGCAACTTAGCCCACTACGCTAAGTAGACCGCTCATTAATATAACTTTTATGCAGTCTTGTGGAACCCAGCTCTATCAATAGCTAACTCCTTGTAGAACCTGGCCAACAGAAGTGAAACTCAACCAGGAGAGAAACTCAATTATCCAATAATTCATCTTTAAAACATAGAGTGAAAGGTATTTATAACATGACCCCTAAGGTACATTCAATTTTGCGCTCTGCACTGACCATCTCCAAATTTCAAAATCTGCAGTGAGTTCATTGTTACAAGCTTTAGCATCCCAATGGTTTGTCAAGCCAGTCTGGGATTGATAAAACAGTACCTGACATCAGAGCTAGAGGGTTTGATGAGAGTAAAGAAGGTACGAGACCAATGCCACACAGTGTGTCACAGCTCTAGTAACTACACACTCCTCCTCTCTCTACACAAGACTAGAGTTTCACTAGCAGCCGGTAAGGAACAATAGGCAACTGAAATAGGATCGGATATTGAATCCACTGCTACCAAACGGCAGTTAGGTATAGCGTTAGAGATATGAGCATGCAGTCTGAGACGAACTAGAAGTATCCACCCATAACCACTAATAATCCATTCATAAAAGGATCAGAGATATTGCTGTTCAGCAAAAAGACAGAGGTGTCAGACGGACCCAAAGTAAAAACAGAGACCTGGTGCCCATCAGACAGGCTAATAACACCTTCATTCATTCACTCTCCAGCCCAGTCATCAAACTGTGACAGCAGCCCTCTTTTGCTCCACTCTCCTCCTGTCTACCTTCTGCATCCTCCTCTTCTTAAACATACTGACGACCTTCCCAACCCTTTGGAGGATGTTCCGGTCAGATGTTAGCGTAGTCCATTTTCAGTACTATACATTTCCTCTGTTCAACTGTCTGTCTGTCTGTCTACCAGTCTGTCACCTCTGCCTTCCATTGTTATCGCTGCATGACTCTCAACACCACCACGGCCCCCTCTGAATGCAGTCAGCTAAGAGGGACAGGTAACAGGACCCAGCCTACCTCCATGTGTAGAGACTGCACACACTTGCCTGTTGAATATTGCATAGTGTGAACACGCACAGTGATCTGAAACCAGGGTCAATGCCAGAGCTCCATGAAACGTTGTTAGCGCGTCAGAATTAAATGCGTTATATAACACAATTTAACGTGTTAAATAACAGTATGGAACATGTTGAATAACAGTATGTGATGTATTATATAACAGAATTATATGTGTTTAATTACCTTCCTCTAACATTGGGGGGACATGCTCCTATGTCCTTGACTGTAAGGCTGCATTCATTCATCTGTGCTACATATGCTATGAATTGGCTTAACTCTTACTGTACAAGTGATAGTGTAACCACTTTGTAAGGAAAATCATGTACACTTTACAGAGTCACACTGTATCTTGTGTATCATGTATGCAAGTTTATATTCAAGCACTGTTTCATCAGTAATGTTTTTTAACCCTTCAAATAGTGTTTTTTAACCCTTCAAATAGTGTTTTTTAACCCTTTAAATAGTGTTATTGAACCCTTCAAATAGTGTTATTTAACATGTTAATTTTCACACATAGAGACCCAAATGGTATTTTATTGTGGTCAGGCTTTTTACTGTAGAGGGGTTGAGACACACTGAGAGGTGTTTGGTCACATGACAAACACTGGTTTCCTTCCTAATTCACCAGGCGACAAATGGCAGCTATACAGAGCAACACAACCTACACATATATAATCACAGAAAGGTGCCATGAACCATCAAGTTTATAGTCTCAAAAAGATCAAAAAGGAGAAGTCTAATGTGGAAAATAATATAGGTTTCTTACTTTACGGTTGAGTGACCTAAAACAGCATTTCACAAACATGTCTTCTGTTTCTCTCCACGATCATAAGTTCTATAAAACATTTTAAAGCAATGAATGTCTTATCTACACACTTAATGATTACTTGAGGATGTTTCCTGACATTTTCATGAACTTCCAGATTGTCCCCCACTGATGAAGTTGGTCTCTGTTCATTCGGTCATAGGTGATTTATCTGGCCCTACCATGTCGTTTTAATAAAAAACTTGGCTGAATGTGTTTTACTGTTGAAAACTGACATTGTGCAAATTTTGTTGATTGGCCCATGCAGAAACCTAAAATGTCCTATAACATGTTTGCATAGATGTATATATATATAAATGTAAATGTTGTTTATAAAACATAAATTGTTTGACTGAAATTAGGCACAAATGTCCAAGGGTTTATCTCGCTACCTCTCACTGTGAGACACCACTGACAAAAGTTTTACAAAAGTTGTTTGAATAACGTGCCTGAGTTTACTGTAGCCGACAGCCTGTTCCCTTCCTCTCTGTCTTCTCCTACATACCCGTCTCCCTAGCCTCTGCTTCCTACTGTCCTGTCATTAAAATAAAAATACCACCCTAAAATTTTAATTAAATGCTTCACATTTTGTGTAAGTAAAAATATTTGTTTTGTTACATCAAGCTAAAAATGTATAAGCATTATTAAGATTTCTGTCTAAGATTCGAAGTATACTGTAAGTGTGTGTCCAATGAAAAGCATCTGCCATTCAACTCCTAAAACAGGCCAACCTATACCCTATGAATCAAAAGGGAATGTTTGATAGCACTTTTTTCAAGCAGGGAGTTTGTTTAACATGTAGGTTACTCAGTGGGCAGCGTTTCAGTCTACGCAGAGATGATGTTCGGATTTTTGATGTGGGAGTGAGTGAGGATCGATGAATTCTGTTCATCAAGAGCCGTACCAACAGCTGCCGAGATCTTCTATAATGTGGGCAGCATCACTATGGAAACAAAGCCGGTTTGCATTTCAGGCTATGCAAGAATGATAGTGTGTGTGAATGAGCTTGTAAAGTACTGGATGGATAAGATGTGGGTGTAGAGAATGTCAGCATTATTGGAGGTTAGTGTGGGTGTGCATTCCAATAGACACTTGCTGTTGGTCTATAATCCAATACAAGATGATGGCATCATGGACCGGTGAAACTCATGCAAAACCAATGCAAACCTCTTTCAACTGGCAACTTTCAGGAATGACTGGCAATCCACAGTCAAGCCCCTAGAAAGTGGTGTTTTTTTTACATATTTGGACAGACAGCCCATTAGATAGTACAGTAAAAATAAATAGAACACTAGATTTAGTAGTTGGTGTTAACCCCTTCCACCAAAATAAGTTTATGTAGCCTCTTTCGGCACCAATAACCTCAACCAAATGTTTTGCAGATCAGACCAGCACCATTGTCAGGACAAATTTTGGACCATTCCTGTGTACAAAACTGTTTCAGTTCAGCAAGGACAGTCACTCCTAGGGAGAGTGGCAACATAACTGAACTTTTTCCATTTATAGTCAATTTGTCTTTGAATGGACTGATGAACAGGGCTTTTAGAAATACATTTATAACCCTTTCCAGCTATATCAACAATTCATAATTACAGGTCTTCTGAGATCTCTTTTTTTTCAAAGCATGGTTCACCACAGGCAATGCTTCTTGTGAATAGCAAACTTAAAATGTGTAAGTGTTTTTATAGGGCAGGGCAGCTCTAACCACCACCTCCAATCTTGTGTCATTCATTGGATTAATCCTAAGTCTAGGGGTTCACATATTTAGCCTAGGGGTTCACATATTTAGCCTAGGGGTTCACATATTTAGT
This sequence comes from Umbra pygmaea, assembly GCA_016801145.1. Classification (NCBI taxonomy): domain Eukaryota; kingdom Metazoa; phylum Chordata; class Actinopteri; order Esociformes; family Umbridae; genus Umbra; species Umbra pygmaea. Next base: position 41,906 of record JACXGM010000362.1, on the reverse strand, counting down.
CCACCCTGCACTGGACTGTTTACATTATTTATTTAATATAGAGATGAAAATACAATGATTTGTGTGTTATTAGTTTAAGCAGACTTTACATTGTTGTGATTTAGTTTAAATAGTTATCAGATCAAATTGTAAGATTACTTTATGCAGAAAGTGATGTCATTTCAAAAGGTTCAGATACTATTTCTTGCCACTGTGCCTAAGAAAGCAGGCAGTGTGTGTATATGCACCATATACCTGACATAAGAAAAACAACCTTAACACCACTCTGTTTTAAATCACGCTTGACAAATCTCAAATCTCTGGCTGGCTATTATTATGATTATTGTTCTATTTCTGAAGCTCAGCATGTGTTCCAAATCTGACCCCAAAAAAAGACAATAGGACAGTCACACAGTGGTTCAGTGAAGCAGAAGTGGCATTTGTTATTATCCACTGTGTCTACAATCAGTAAACCCTCCCACTTCCTTAATCTATACTTTCTTCAGTGTCAAGGAGACTTCGGTCTGTCCTCTTCACAGCGTGCTTAGGGCCTTATTTCATTATGAAAGAGAGCAAAACTATCTATGTGATCCTCTTCATTTGCATAACCATTTCCATAGGGTTTGAATTTACACTGGCATGTTCAGGCCATGCATGTCGAGAGAGATTACAAATGGTATCCATGCACAGAGTATCAGAAAATTGACCAGCACATTGAACTGGTAGCTTCTGATGAACAAGTGCAAGACATTTTGGTGCTAAGATGCGTTTTTAGGTGCAACTGTTGCATAGACCAAGCAGGGCCTTGACACAGTTCAAGATAATTGCATACACTTTTTTTTTTTTAAAACCTTTATTGAACCAGGTAAGTTGACTAGGAACATTTTCTTTTTACAGCAACAACCTGGGAGAAATTAGGGTAAAGTGTCTTGCCCATGGACACAACAACATTTAGTTCACTCGGGAATCAAACTGGCAAACGTCTGACTACAAGTCTGACTCCCTAACCACTGAGCCATCTGCGCCCCCATGATCCCCCACTTACTAACGTCCGGGCGGTATCTGTAGGAAACATGGTGCCCACTACCTTGAGAGATCACGCCTCAGACTAGTGATATATGTAAGTTTATACGATAAATTAATCAATTTGGCACAAGCCTTATAAGTCTCTGTAAATAAAGCAAATAAAGCATGTAAAAAGCCCAGTTTGGTGTGATTTGGTTAAGCTATAGTGGGAGTACCCATACTGTGAGTATATCCCTTTCATACTAGTACCTTTAACTTCCAATTTTACCATTTTGCCAAGCAATTTTCATATTTTCTTTATATCTGAAAATTTGTGAATTTATTAAGATGTAGACTGCGCAATCATTGCTGCTGGAGAAGTTACAAATAGGATAGCTTTTCTCAATAGTTACATTGCAAATAATTTTCTTGTTTAAATGTACTACAAAAACATTGCATATAATATAACTTTCTATTGCTGCAAATGTTTATGACTATGACTGCAAAGCCTTAATTAAGATGCATTTACCGCAATGTATCTACCACTGTCTAGAAGGCTTTTCTAAGGTCTGCAATCAACTGGGTGTACATGAGTAAGCCTTGTGCCTGTAGACCTATGGACATTACAGTAACGGAACTTCTACATGCATTTAAGACGTTCATTTAACTTGACAAAGTATTTTCAGCCATAGATGAATTTGTTGCAGGTTTTTCAACAGAGGAGACCAATAAATTGCCTTACTTTTGAGAACAAACGCTGTATCTTACAATTTGTTGTCATATAGGGTACAAACACATAAAAACCTGGCTTTATCATTTATTTTTTCAAGCCTGCATCTACAAATAACAGGATAAAATATAATGTAAAAATATAACAAAAATATATGGGTTTGAATATTCTACAATTAACAGTTGACTGAACACACACGTTTGTGTATTAGATAGGCTAAATAAATAATATTTTTCTTGGCCACGAATTACCTGGTCTGTGCAAATATGTATATACAGCCTATAGGCTATTATTATACATGTAGGCAAAAAATTGCACTTGGTCGCATTTAAACACACTAAACTTTGCATGCGAAGCTTCGGAATCATGTACGTATGATAGATTTTTCCTTCTGTGGAGACTTTGAGGACTCTGAGTTCTCCACAACATACGTAAACAATGACAACATCATCTATATACAATGACAGAATTATACGGCTCAATGACACTAATATCCGATGCCTCAAACCAAAAAGGAAAGATAAGTTGGCTAACTCAAGCAAGCCAGCCATAATGACATCTTAAAGTACAAATGCAAGGGCTGAAATGGACAGTGCAAAAAAGTCTAAATAAAATGTTGAGTTTATTCTAATCTAAAGACATAACAACACTAACACAACACACAAGCGTATACACACAAACTACACAATATTTATAATGGTAAACAACACAAATAAATTAAAGTTACTTATGCTGATTATGTTATATCCTTTTAGGCTGTTAGGGTAACATGTTGTGTCCTGTATTTATTTTCATAGCTTAGAGCTCACTGTGGATCTACTAACAGGTCAGTCTTCAAACAAGTCAACAATTAATATATTTTAAATTAATCAATAGTGTGTGATTATTGTGTGTCCTGTGATTATTCCTGTCTTTTCAGGTACTGAATGGTCAATTCATGTTTAGTGCCTTCGGTATGTATTGGGACAGGAAAGCTAAAAGTTTTGTGTTCGCGTTAAACACAAGGCATATGAGAATATGTTTCTAAGATTATTATTAGGCAAGAGTACAGACAGTCACTTTTTATTTCTGGCTGTTTCAAAAAATGTAACCAACAAAGAATAATTTCAGAGTTCACCTTCATTTAACCAGACAAGTTGACTAAGAACCAATCCTTATTTGCAACAATGACCTGGGTGCAATTAGGGTTATCTTTCCTGCTCATGGACAGAACGACAAAGCTTTCACCTTCCTGGTTGGGTATTGAACACGTTTTAAAGCAGAACATACACACACCCGACGATTCATGAGGTACACCTGTCAAACTGCTCGTTAATGCAAATATCTAATCAGCCAATCACGTGGAAGCAAATCCATACATTTAGGCATGTAGATATGGTCAAGAAATCCAAACCACACATCATTTTTTTAAATATTCCTGGAGGCACCTGAAGGGGTTCTGCCTGCATTTCAATTAGAGGAACCCCTAAAAGGTGCCTCCTGGAACATTTTCTTTTTAAGGTGTAGATTATACATGTCCTTGTCTACACTGTCCGGGTGACTAAATTCCTGTTTACTTTAAAACCCTTCACTATTTTATTTGTCCATCCTGCACCATCTATGGATGTGACAACTACTGATAGGTATGTGTTTAGGTAAAATATTTTTTCATTTTATTGCATAAACTGACAACATTTCTCCACAAATTCCAAATAAAAATATTTTAGCATTTATTTGCAAAAACTGAACACCAGTGAAACAAAAAGAAGCACCATTATCAGACCTTGAATAAAGAAAATGACTTCATATTACATTTTTAACAATACAATACCAATGTGTTAACTTAGGAAGAGTTCACAAACCAATATTTGGTGGAATAATAATGATTGATTAAAATAATAATCGTCTTTTACATTGATGTTGGGTGACTTTATGCAACTTCTGGCTTGTCTGACTGCTTGTGACCATCAATCTTTCTCTTGATCACATTTCAGAGGATTTCAACAAATTTGATTTACTGATTTCAAATTTTCTGTGATCTTTTAATTTTTTCCAGAGCGGTGTGTTAGGCACAGCAATGTGGCCTAGTTAGGGCATCTGAACGGCGTGTTTAGGAAGCTGGTTCAAATCCTGCCATGGTTAAACCGCCATTCTGTCCGTAAACAAGACAATTAACCCAACAGTAATTGCTCCTCCTCCCCTTAGCTTGTTATTTAACCTGGTAGAATAACACTTAAATAATAATTATTATTAGAATGTAAAAAACAATAAAAACTATTAATTAAGGTATGTATATAGGACTGTGTCCAATTGCTTTTCTATACCTCTAATTGCTTTATAGAGTGACCACATGGAACACTCGAGCTCTCTCACCATAGTTATCGACTTTATTACATTTCATATACTTTCTATTATTTATCTTTTCTAATGTTCTATTGTTTAGGTTAATCCTCTTTCTTTGGGGCCAAAATAAGTGGGTAATGACTGGAGATGTGTCTTGGGAGTTTTCAGGTGGATGTTGCCTGCCTAAACTGAGGTGAATGGGTTAGTACCATGGGTGGAGGGCATCAAGGTGGAAACAGATCTGTGTATCAGGAGGGAGACGCAGGCAAAGAAAGGGTGTGCTGAGCATAGATATATATTACTAGATAGGATGATATATCTATGGTGCTGACCATATCCAAGTCACTACACAAACAGGGAAGAACTTGAATCTATACCATGATCAACGTAAAGGTGAAACTGTGGCTGAATCCCAATATTCATACTACATACTACATACTAAAAGTACGTACTACGCAGGTGGTGGTGAAGTATGTACTATTAAGTATATAGTAAGCGAGTATGCTAGCAAGGGGGATATACTAACGCGTCATAACGTTGCATCTACAATTAGACCACTTCCACAAGCGATGAAGCCCGCGAAGCTTGAAAATTAAACATTTGGCACAACCTGTTCGCATTTAAATTAAAATGTATTTAATATTAGTACAATAACCAAAAACTCATGTCATGACACATTTAGTATTACCTACATTTTGGATACTTACATTTAAACACAGCCTATTCTGTGTCGCAAAGGATCGTGGGCTATATCAGCCCAAAAAGCATGCAGGGTTGCATACTACGAAAATCCCCCGGAAATAGTAGACCATCCGGGGACTGCTGACATACTATATTTGCGTACTATGGTTTGGGACATACTAATCGTAGTCTGGCATACTATTTAGTATGCATACTTTGTGTATTGAGACGCAGCCTGTATCTGTTATGAGCCAATATAAACGTATGTTCCAATATAGACCAATATTAGTTACAGTATTTAGTATTTATTATTCATGTTTTCATGTTTCATGCAACATTAGGCCTCTTGTGCGTTGATATACATAGTGTGCCATTCCTATATTTAAAAAGGCTGTTTTTTGCAAAAACCATCACATCTGCTACAAAGACACAGCCTCTCACACAATGGGCTGCTAAAGGTTAACCACACACAAAAATAGCCTTTTTTACCAACCTCTTAGTTGGTCTTCTTATGTGGTTTAAGAAATGTGCAGTTGATTCAATTATTTCTTATCATAATAAGAGCCCTACTGTAATGTCCCAGAGGGGTGCCTCTTCTGTTTCCTCACTCTACTAGGAGTTTGTTTGTAATGCATGAGCTCTGGTAGCACCCCGCCCCCACAACCCTCTGACCTTTCACAGAACACAACAGACCACACCCCCCAACAACACCCCAAAAACAAACCTCATTCAACCATCCACGTAAGGCTAGCTGACGTGAAGGAGGCCAGCGGGCTGTGTAAGGAAGTCGAGTTTATCATGGGAATTCCAGAAGTGGTCCCTAGGTAACAGACAGTTCTTCCTTTAACAAAAATGCCCATCCCCCCCATTTCCCTGTGGGTACTTCGTAACATTTCTTCAGAATGACATGTAAAGAAACGGAGCCACCGGCAGCATACTAAACACCACACGCTGCCCTCATCCCAGCATACTAAACATCACACGCTGCCCTCATCCCAGCATACTAAACACCACACGCTGCCCTCATCCCAGCTGCAGCCACGCGAGACAGAGACTGAGGGAGAAGGACAGATCGGAGACTAAAACAAACGTGCAAAAATGGCTTTTACATAATGGAAAAGAGCAACAAACGATTGTGTTCATCTGCATAATATTTTCCAATGAGTTTTAATTTACTTTGAAATGTTCCAAGTACGGTTATTACGATAACAACATATTGATTTCGATACCGATACTTGGTGTGGTACATCGGTGTCTATACCAAATCAATACCACGACAAATCACTGATAACCAATCCTCTCTCATGATTACATACAGTTGTATGCAAAAGTTTAGGCACCCCTGACAATTTCCATGATTTTCATTTATAAATTATTGGGTGTTTGGATCAGCAATTTAATTGTGATCTACCAAATACCTGAAGGACACAGCAATTTCAGTAGTGAAAAGGGGTTTGTTTGATTAACAGAAAATTAAAAAGGTGCATAAATTTGGGCACCCTTGTCAGTTTGTTGATTTGAATACCTATAACTACCTAGCACTAATTAATTGGAACATACAGTTGGTTTTGAACTTCATAGACAGGTGCATCCAATCATGAGAAAAGGTATTTAAGGTGGCCAATTGTAAGTTGTTGTTCTCTTTGACTCTCCTCTGAAGGGTGGCAACACGGTAACTTCAACACAACTCGCAAATGACCTGAAAACAAACATTGTTCAACATTATGGTTTAGGGGAAGGCTACAAAAAGCTATCACATAGATTTAAGCTGTCAGTGTCCACTGTGAGGAACATAGTGAGGAAATGGAAGACCACAGGCACAGTTCTTGTTAAGGCCAGAAGTGGCAGGCCAAGTAAATTATCTAGGTAAAGGCGAAGGATGGTGAGAACGGTCAAAAACAGCACACAGACCACCTCCAAAGACCCACAGTACAACATCATGTAATGGTGTCACTGTGTATCGTTCAACAATTCATCACACTTTGCACAAGGAGAATTCTTTACTGCAGACGCCACAAACTGAGTCACTTGAGTTATGCAAACACACATTTGGACAAGCTAGCTTCATTTTGGAAGGTGCTGTGGACTGATAAAACAAAGATGGAGTTATTTGGTTATAACAAGGGCGTTATGCATGGAGACAAAAGAACACACATTCCAAGACAAACACTTGCTACCCATGGTAGAATTTGGTGGAGTTTCCATCATGCTGTGGGGCTGTGTGGCCATTGCAAGTATCTAGAGGCTGTTATTTCTGCTAAAGGAGGCTCAACTAAATACTGATGTGATATTTCTTTTGTGGTGCCCAAATTTATGCACCTGTCTAATTTCATTTTGATGCATATTGCACATGTTCTGTTCATCCAATAAACCTAATTTTACTACTGAAATATTACTGTGCTGTTTAGTTATTTGATAGATCAAAATTAAATTGCTGATCCAGACACCCAATTATTTATAAATGAAAATCATAGAAATTGTTAGGGGTGCCTAAACTTTTGCATACAACTGTATGTACAAAAACAGTCACACACTGTTATTTATGCTTTAACAGGCTCATTGTGAGACTCTTGATGCAGCCATGAAGAGGATGCAAGTTGGCCACCTGCTAAGCTATGAAGGAGCAGAACAGGATGCCTGTCCATGCAAGATCTTCAATGTGGGAGTTGTGGTCGAGGACACCACTGTGCTACACAACACCAAAGATGTGGCATGCGGTTTTGCCATGCTTATGGGCATTATCTACTGTGTGAATCTTGAGTATCCACAAGCCATGAAGAATTCCTTTGAGTTTAAGCATTAAGGGTGATGAAGATCAGACCAAGCCTCTGCCCAAGTACATGGATTAAGAAATTAATTCCAGAGGTATACATTTTAAATTAATTTGTACACAAAGTTATGCACAGAAGGCAAGGACTAAACACATTGATAGCCTTTAAAAAAATATATTTATGTTGAACAAGTTCCTTTTAGAAATGTTTGTCACTGTTCTTTTTATACACTTAAGTATAATTTACATACATTCTAAGTTTAATGTATATACACAAAAATCTATGCAATAAAAAAAGGACTGAAGACAATGATAACCTTCAACATTTATCTCATGTGGAAGTTCTTGTTCCTGGTAGAATTTATTCACCACGCAGAAGTGTGCATCGACTCCTGGATGTGCAAGAGACATTGCTGTTGAGTTTTTTTAACATTTTTTGTGTTGTGTAAGCCACAAGCCAAGTGCCATCTAGTTCCATTATATTTGATAGAAAGCAGTATCTCAAAAAATCTGCAAATCACACCTAAATCTAAATGGAAAAAAACATTACAGGTATCAGGTATTTCTTCTTTTTCGGTGAACTGTTCGTTGAAGTGTGTTTTGAAAATTATTCTGTATACTTTTCATGTAAGAAAATAAATTTGATTTTTCCCTGATTAAATTGTTTTGTTTACTATAATTTGTTAAGACTCTCTAAATGTATTTATTGTTTTAACTAGATAAGTAAAATGTCAAGACTTCTTTTTACTAAAATAAGTATGTTGAAACCACTAATAAGGACCAGTGAACATAATGTATGTTAATAAGTTATCTATATTTTGAACTTGCATTGCAACTTTGAAACAACAAGTGCTATACAGTCATGTCGACATACAGTGAGTAATCTAAAGCTAAACTTGACTCAAAATTTAGTTAAAAAATTAGTGAATACAATTTGCTTTTACTCATTACTTTAAGGCAGTAAATTAACTTATTTTTTCAAGTTGAATTACTGTATAATTTTTTTAAAAACCTGCTTCAAGTTAACTATATTATTAAAATTGAAAATTACATTTTTTTATGTATCCAAGAAACATGGGAAAAAAATATTAATAAAGCATGAATTTGAAAATAAATAAAACCTGAAAACCGTAAGCCCTAGGTACAGTATGTTTTTTACTAAGCCTATTATATTCTAATGGCCTAATTGAACCTTTTCCCTGTACTCTAAACATTGGATTTCCATCAGGGGTTAATTTCATTTGACTCCTTTCAGCTGATCCATTCAGGACCTGTGTATTTGGCTCGTGGGGTAAAGAGCTCCACCGCCTAGGGGAATATGACTGGTTAGAACTCGGTAGTGAAGTAAAACTGGGACCTCTTTCTTGGGCAAAGTAAAATGTGTTAAATGTGTGCAATTGCCGTGAACATATTTAACCATAATTCAAGATATTTATATATATATCTTTTTCATATCTTTTCATCAAATGTATCTTTTTTCACACCTGTCGTGTTTTCAAGTGCCTGAAAAGATCAGGGTGGTTATCTGACTAAAGGCTTATGTGTTGGATGACCAGTGCGAAAAGAATCGACAGCTCTGTGACGTGGTTGGATGAATCATGTGCGTGCCCCTCAATATCCGGCTTACCCTCATTCATGAGAAAATCTTTGAAGCACCTTTTATAAACTGGCACTGCAATATTTTGGGATTCCCCTTTATCATTAGCTTGTAAGCGAACTACCTCCATATGTTACTACAAGCCAGGGGTGTAGCACAATATCCTGGGCCCTATGCATAGGCAGTCCTCCTGATGGGCAGGTATTGGTTTTACCCTGAGTCTGACGCCCCTGCTACAAGCACTCTGCTTTTCCACAACGCACAAACAGACAGAGCCCATTCCAGTTTTCCCCCCATGATTTCATTGATGGGGGACAATTACATACATTTTTTAAGAATGATTAGAGTAATGAATGTTGTGATTGGTTTACTCAAGCAAGTGATGCATGTCAGGACCTTAAGTCACAGTGTGAGAGTGTACTGCATAATGAATACTGCTCCGACGTTACGGTTCCATTCATACACAGGCAAAAGTCACAGCCAAAAGGCCAAAAGTCCTTGATAGGCAAAACCCCATTTTACCTTCGCTTACTTATGAATATTGCATTGCCTACTGGAAACCTGCGCTCTGGTCATTCCTAAAGCCAACACTTACTTTGGCTCTCATTCCTTTAATTTCTTTAATGAACTGCAAAAGACAATTGGACTTCCCATCTCACCCACTGCCTCTAAGCAACAATTGTCTGAGCTGCTCTCTGACCACTGTACTAACAAAACTTCAACTCATCTAAACATATATGCATATACTTATCATTATAATATTCACCCCATTCTCTATACACTCTCAGAAAGGATGTGTTAAAATAACACATTGTGTTTAGTTAGGGACAACACATGTTGTGTTACTTTTAAACCAATCACCAATGTGCTGTTGGTAAAAAAGGTGACAGCACAATGGCGGTTGGTTTAAAAGTAACAACGTGTTGTCCCTAACTTGACACAAAGTGTTATTTTAACACATTCTTTCTGAGTGAACCCCTATTTCTGCACAGTCTGTCATGTTTATTTAAATCTCTGCATTGGGTGCAATATTTATTCTGTTTTTTCCACCAACATGGTGTATGTCTTGACATCATTTTAATCAGTCCTATTTTGAGCTCATTGTATATAGCTCATTTTGTGTATTTGTGTGGGTAAAAAATTGTCTTTTTTTTCACTGTCATGCTTTTCTCCTGGCCAGGTCGCCATTGCGAATGAGAACCAGTTCTCAAAATCGGCTTACCCGATTTTAAATAAACAATAAATAAATATATAATTAATTAAAGTTTTATCTCTAGCTCTGTAGAATGATTTTGATATGGCTAACATATTCTTTGTATTATTCATACAAATAATATGATAAATTATATTAGCCTATCTTTTAAAAACATTTTTTATTGCATCTTCCATAATTGCATTGTTATAGGCTCTAGAGCAGGCAGTGTAATGTCTGGCGTTTAAAGCCAGTTCCACTCCAATTTTTCATTGCAATCCTCTAATCTGAGATTTATTTAGACCTAGTAGACCAAGTGGGCGCAAATCTTGATAAGGTAGAACAGACAACCAGCAAGATATGGCCCTTGTAGGGTTAGCATGCTAGAGTGTGTGGCAAGCAATGATATTTGGATCAGTGGAAACAAAAAGTTAAAATAGGGACAAGCACTAAACAGGCTAGCTATTTAGCTACAGTATAGTAGTAACCTCAGTAAAGAATTAGAAGAGTAGTACATTTGTCTTCTCATTTATCCTAACATAAGCTAACTATCTTAATCCTCTCAATGCAGCAAGATGGCTGCTATGTAATCTGAAGAGCTAGTGGATTTGGTTTCTCTCTCACATCGTCCAGTCCCCTCTCCTGCATCTGCTGTGATTCTCCTGAATGGCAGTTATGTACCGTTCACTGTAGAGGAGGACTTCATGCCCATTGCATAATTAACAGACATCATAATCTGACAGACATGCATTATAATTTCATGGCAGAAATGGCATCTTCCATTGACCAACTTTAGTTCATTTTAGTAAATTCTGCTCTCTGTAAAAGTATGGTTTACTTTCATTTTGGAAAAGTGCATTCTAGATTTTGTCTGATAATATTTTTTACTTGTACAAGACAAGTGTAAATATCAACCCCTGAGGTCAGACCAGCCCTTTGCTGGTTCAAACCAGTTCCAAGTTGTCGGCAGTAGTATCAGCCTTGTGAGGCCAGTTGGAGCTCTCTAGGTCTAGATGTTCAGGCTTCAGGCCCTGGGAAAATGGGTCAGGGACAGGGCTAGTTTTCCCCCAGTCAGGCTTCGTTAGCTCAGCTTTCATCACCAGAACCAGGGATTGAAGATCCTTCGACAATTCATGGGATGGCACAGGGCACTAAAGGGTATGGCAAAGAATTGCCATACTCCAATTCAAGCTATTTTAGCACCTATTCCTGAGGGCAACCGACATTGTGAGAACTGTGGTCAATATAATTATACTTACCACTGTATGAGTTTCAAACATCCCCACACAGCAAAAGAGATCCCTATAAAAGGAATTATTACATGTCACACACAATCTGTCATTTATCTTATCACCTGCCCTTGTGGCAAATCCTATGTTGGTAAGACAAGTAGATTATAAAAACCTGTATTTCTGAACATGAAGCACAATCAGGTGTAAGAATCTAAATTCTCCAGTGGCAGCCCATTTTGTTGAACTGTATCACCCTCTTCCTTCTCTTAGATATATTGGGATTGAACAGGTGAATCTTCCCACTAGAGCAGGTAATTTAGATGTTTTGCTTTCCAGGAGGGAACATTATTAAATATTGACTATGGTTTAAAGTGTTTCTTGTAATGTACCTTGTTCTATGGTGATTGTGCTGAGTTATTATTTATTGGATATTTAGACAAAGTTGTTTATGATGTTTAGTCAGAACTGGTGCTTTAACTTGTGCTATTATATATATTGGAATTCTTCAGTTTTTTGATAGATCAAAATGAAATTGCTGATCCAAACACAGAAGTATTTATGAATGAAAATCATGGAAATTGTCCGGGGTGCCTTAACTTTTGCATGCAACTGTATTGTTAAACCACAGATTGTGTTAATATGTCTTCTAAATTACTTGAGAACCTAAGTAACTGCAGATGTGTAACAAGGGTGTGGTCTATATACCGTTGTACCTGTGTGCTCTTCTGTTTTTCGATTGTTGATTTGAAGGCCTAAGGGCCGAAACGTTATCTAAATAAATGAAGATTTACATATGGAGCCAGTGTGCTACACTTATTTCCTATTTTAGATTACTTCCGTTGATTAGCACCTCACTACTATGGTACACTTGGTGTGCATTACTTTTCAATATTAAAGAATTGCCCGGGTTCAAGATACCTAGGTTGGTGTGAGTCTGAATATTCTAACTTATTACTGTAATTTTACTGGGATTTGATCTCCAAACATACCGTTTTATTGATGTAAAGAGACAAGAGAGTTGTGTCACTTTAGGCAAGCTGTTTGAATACAATGCCAAGGAATATGCACACAGGAAAACCAGAGACATAGTAGAGTACCAAGGCTGTCAAACTAGATCTATAAATCTGACACATGCAGAGGGAAGTAGAAAATGAGCGCAGAGCAGAATATCTGAGCACACAGGACTCTCCCACAATTTGCATTACCAAAATGTTTGAGCTGCCTAAACCAGCAAACAGTTAAAATGAATGATTTATGAATGCCTATTTGTTCATGAAGCAATTGTTTTAATAGTACATGTTAAGCAGGGCAAAATTAATGAATATGTTCATGAGATATCAAACCGGAATGAGGTGGGTACAGAATGGCCAGTGTTTTGATGTGGATATCTAATCATCCCATTGACCCTACCATCTTGTGACACTGGCCACACGTTGCCATCAAATTTCATAGGTTGACTTCCGGTGAAGAAATCTATAAATCCTTAAACTTCGGGGCCAAAGTTGGATGAATGATGCAATTCATGTTCCACTTTCATTTCATAATTAGGCCCTACACCCTTGACAATTTTCATTCCCTAGGTTTTGGGTCACTTGCGTAAAAAATCTGATGCAGGTGAGCAAAATTGAGTGAGAGAGGATAGTGAGAGAAGAAAAGTGGGGTATGAAAAGGAAAGAGAAGGAAGGAGGATGGCCTCAAAGTAAACAGGATGCTGGGAAAGATGGACTATATGATTGGGGGTGTGGCCCTGTGCTGCAATATGTCCACATCTTTTATATTTCCATTTACCTTTCTCTTATACTTCGTCTTCCTGATTACGCTCTATCACTTATAGATAGTAATGTCTGCCTTCATCTTCCTGATTACGCTCTATCCCTTATAGATAGTAATGTCTGCCTTCATCTTCCTGATTACGCTCTATCCCTTATAGATAGTAATGTCTGCAACACTGAAGAAAACATAAATGCAACAAGCAGCAATATCAAAAGGTTTGCCTCAGTTACTGACCAGTACAGTTAGAACTGGTATTCATCTTTGAATAGCAGAATTGTCCAGAATGCCAGAAACTAACAAAAGTATTTGCAAAATGAAGTTGGTTATATAGCCTCTTGCGTTCAGATCTGGATAATGGGCACAAATGAGCGCCCTAGCGATTACTAACAGTTAGTGCAGACATTCTTCAGTGGAACAAACCCAAAGCTGTCTAGCTGGCAGGCCTCAGATGTTCCTCCACAGGTTAAGAAGCTGGATATATAGGGCCATATAAAATCTGTTTTATTTTTGGCCAATTTCTTTTTTTTTTTACAAATTCTGTGATTTCCATTTGTTATTTTTTTGTGATCTCAAACGTTCATATGAACACCCTGGGTCAGTGGTTCCCAAACTCTTTTGGTTACTACTGTACCACCAGGGGTCCTAGTACAATTACCAGTCAAGACACTGACTTTGCTTATGGCATGACAGACGTCTAGCCAATATAAAAACTAAAGCAGCGGACAAAAAAAACATTTCCCCAGAAATCAACTTATAGGGGAAAAATAGCAAATTAATATATTTATAATACATTATTTTACAAAGTGTATCAAGCCCAATCGTGTGGAAAAAAAGTTATGGATATCAATATTTGTTCCGGTTTTAATAGTAGCCTACACCTAGTCATATGCATTTGGATAAGTGAGTGGCATGGAGAAAACCAAGCATGATCTGTTTGGGCAATTTAGAATGGAGTAAATCCATCTATCAAGCGCATTACTATGTTTGAATAATATGATAGAGGCGCATGCTGGCCAAGTTCCGTAGACAAATACACTGCATATAGAATGCAAATGAACCTCCATTTGTAGGCTATTGCATGGAATATTAGAAGAAATGCGCTGATAATTATTAATAATATTACCAGATTATATAAATATCTTGACATATGTTTTCATTCTGTTGAATTCTGTTTTAAAAGAAAAATCCAGCGCAAAATAAACCTAGGGGTTAATAACACAAGTACCAACTCGACTCTTCTCTGGGATATGTTTTCATGCTAATCGAGTGTGCCCAGTTTTAGTTGTCTCTTTCTTGGCCCATTTTGCCTGAGGAACAAAAGCTGACTAATAATTATGCATGCCTTGATATAGGGTGTTGATCTCCTTAGGCCACACCGTCTCTCATTATACAAATACTCATCACCTGACATGCTTCAATCCAATTAGTATTCCAGGTTATACAGCTTGGCGTTGGAACATATGGATGTGATAAGTCAAAATACTGACTTGCCTAATAATTGTGCACACAGTGTATGTTTCCTTGGCTGAACACTGCGTCTACGGTCCTCAATGTTGCCGTTTCTTTGTGCTTCACCTTGTATTTTCTGTTTCTCACCCAGTGATATTCCTCCAACACAGCTGTTTTTGTTTCAGTTAATGATTGTGTTTCAATCTAAACATTGGACTGATCAGCACCTTTTTGATATAACTGTTTGATCACACACCTGACGATATGCCTACAAAATCCCTGACATTGTGATGAATTAACAACAAATATCGATTTGATTTAGATTTTTCTTCTTTTCAATCACTTTGCATTCTGTTAATTGACAAATATAAATTAACATAACTATTTCCAACAGCATTCTTACTTTACAGCTTTATTTTCACATCTGCCTAAAACCTTTGCCCAGTACTGTATTTCTCATTCCATATGGCATGATCTTTAGGGGCTCCTAAATGGCAGCTCTCAATGCCCCACTTGGAACTCATTGCCGCTCACACAGGATCCCAATTAGCTTGTCTCCTACAAACTGAGATCATTTGAAGATCAGCGAGACCACCCTTTGGTCAGACACTACGACTGTCTTGAACTGGCTGCAATCGTGGTCATGCCACTACAAAGTGTTTATCAGCACTAGAATTGCAAAGATTCAAGATCTGACAGATGTTAAGTAGTGGAGATATGGCGACACTGCTAACAACCCAGCAGATGACATCTCAAGGGAGAAGACTCTAGCAGAACTAACCAGATTGGACCCAAGGTCCACACTTCCAATAGTGACCTGACACATGGCCAGTGATGTCCATGACTGCTAAAGATAAGGACATCACTGAATGTCACAAATCTACATTCTGTGGGCAGGTATCCCTCATTCTTGATTGGAGCAAGTTTTAAAGTTGGAAAGAGCTCTGTGATATTGAGTACCAAAGTATGATGCCAGCGATGGTGATCCTAAGCCATCAATGTATGCAAGAAATGTTCTTGCTTAAAGAAACCCTGAAGTAAATTTTTGCAGAGGTCAAGGCCTTGGAAGCCTCCAAACCAGTACCAAGAAACAGAAAAATGTGTTAATTGTCTCTGGAGTACATTCAAATACTAGGTCTTACTTGGGTTGGCGTCTGATTTCGCCAAGCGGATTCTCTGCCTCCGGATGTTCTTTATCCTGTCATCTTGGATCCACACTATTCCCATTGTCAAGTTCATTGTTCAGGACTTGAACGTTTGCCTTATCTGGGACCGGAAAGAATGTTTACCGAGATGCGTCAGACCTTATGTCAATGACATAAATGCCTCTGGGGTAAAGGTACGTGTGAGAAAATCCTGTCATCCCAAATATGGCGGACCTGCCTCCATCCTGTCTATGGTCTGTTCACAGTCAAGATGGGATGACGTACTGAGAAGTGATGGGGAGTCATCTTTAAGTGCCTCACTACTTGCTACTCACCTTCATCATCTGAATAAAATGGATGCATATACCTTTCTGATGGCTCTCTAGCACTTTATTTCTTGCTGCAGAAAACCTTTAGAGATCATTTCCGATAATGGAACCAATTTCAGCTAAATGCTGCCTTCACAGCTCTCGGACCAGATCATCAGAAAAGGCTAATGAAGTACAACATCTCCTTTCGGTTCAACCCTCCGAACTCACCACATTTCAGATGTGCCTGGGAGAGAGAGGTCTGTGAAGAAAGTTCTTTGTGTAGCAGTTGGAGATGAGTTACAACATGAAGATGTCCTTCTGATAATCATATGAGAATTGGAACATATTCTTAACTCTAAGCGCTTTGG
Organism: Umbra pygmaea; assembly: GCA_016801145.1. Taxonomy (NCBI): domain Eukaryota; kingdom Metazoa; phylum Chordata; class Actinopteri; order Esociformes; family Umbridae; genus Umbra; species Umbra pygmaea. The sequence goes on along the minus strand of JACXGM010000362.1, from coordinate 25,352 downwards.
TTATGTTTCTGCAGATGTAGCAGATTTGGATCCGGTCACACCTTACCTATTCTTGATGGGGTGGCCTGATACATCACTTCCATAAGCCATTTACACCGATAAAGAGATTTTAGGATGCCACCAATGGAAGCATAGCCAGGTCCTGGCAGACCCTTTTTAAAAACCCTTTCTGTGGAATTACTTTCCAAGCCTTCAGCAGAGACAGAAGGATACTCCAGACTTGAAGGTTGGACAAGTGGTCATATTAGTACTCTCAGTTACCACAGGCCTCATAGATAGTAAGGATGATCCCAGATATGGATAGCAGAATCTGGACAGCGGAGATCAAGGTTAAGGATCGGACAATACTTCGACCTGTAGAACGAATGGTCGAGCTTCCCGCTGTGTGGGACTATACCTGATGGACTTCGTAGGAGGATGGAGGCTTTTACACTAATTCTGGGGCAGCTGTACCAAAGCCTGTTTGATTTTGATTTAGTAACCTACAAAATTTTATTAAAACTAAATTAGGGGTATATATAAAAATGTGATTTAAAAGTCAGGAAATTCTTTGATGTTCGCATGCACAAGTTCTACCAATTAGTTTTTTGATTAGTCACCATAATAATCCATTATTTAAAAAACTTAACGGTGTTTCTCAGTTTTCGGTTAGGAATGTGAAGTCATCATTGGTTTTGCATTGCAGAGATCTGTCTGTGTTTATGACAAAAAGTAGGTCAAATACGAGTATGATGTCACTGTACCATAATCCTGTTGTTATTAGTACTTTACCTAGATTTGTAGGTAAGTTTGCTTACAGTTGTTTTCTATCATTTGCAGTTTTAGGTGTGGCTAGTTGTCATAGCTAGTCCTATTTTTCCTGAGATGAATTTGAAATGTAATTATTCTTTGTTATAAATAGTGATAATAGTGATATTATGCTATTATTATTTAAAGATACTGTCTGTGATTTTTGTAATTGCAAAACTATTTTTAGCACCCCCCATTTTAGCGAGGACCCGTTTTAGCTCTAGGGCGCCTAAATTCACATTCTTTAGAACCTAGAGGCCTAAAAAAATTCTGATCACTAAAAATCGCAAAAGGCATCTTTAAATTAAAACTGCTTACAAAGATTTCTAATGTTTTCCAACAGTGGGATGTAATACTGTGGTATTACACAAACAATTTATCCAAAACAACAACACTCCTTCCCTTGCTTGGTCTCCATCTAATACTCAATTCTGTTTCATTCTCGGCCTGACTCAAAACATCATCTAAATTTTAAGTTCTGTTTCAGGCTGTCCATTCATGATCGCCCACTGCTCACAACACTGGAAGCATAACTAAACCTTAAAGTGACTTTACTGGAGAAAGACAACACAAGCTGCAGGGCTGCCTCTCACTCAATGACCGAAAGAAAAATGCAACTGATATTGAGCACACAATCTCACGCTACACCTCTTATATCTCATGCAGGAATCCCCCTAGAAAAAATATGTTGCTTTATTCTAGGCAATTGTAATGGAATTGCCAATGTCACATCTCCATCTGATTGATTGCTGTAATCTCCAAAACAGTGTCCACTGCTACTGCTTTGAGCCAATTACTTTTGCAAATCTCTACAAAAATGATCATCACAACACAGAAATTGACCTCTGGAACAAAGAACTCATTTTTATCTGTTGACATTAAATAGCCAACTGAGAACTGATGATGAGGTCCGTACTAGGTCTGTAAATATTTGAACATTGAGTGAGTTATTTATTCAGCTGTCTTCCACAGCATACGGGAGAATCACAGATGAGGTAATATGCTTAGGAACATCAGCAGTTCCCTCCGTTCTCCATACACATCTCATAATTCTGATTCTAGTTGAACTTTAAATCTGTCAATGGGATGTTGCTCCAGAAATGTAGACTTTTTTATAAAGTTATTTTCCCAACTTTAAATCTGGTCTTCCTCTCTTTCAGGCTTACCAATGGTTTATATATTACAGTGCTTGCGAAAGTATTCGGCCCCCTTGAACATTTCGACCTTTTGCCACATTTCAGGCTTCAAACATAAAGATATAAAACTGTATTTTTTTGTGAAGAAGCAACAAGAAGTGGGACACAATCATGAAGTGTACTGAAATTTATTGGATATTTCAAACTTTTTTAACAAATAAAAAACGGACGAATTAGGCAAGCAAAATTATTCAGCCCCTTCACTTTCAGTGCAGCAAACTCTCTCCAGAAGTTCAGTGAGGATCTCTGAATGATCCAATGTTGACTTAAATGACTAATGATAATAAATAGAATCCACCTGTGTGTAATCAAGTCTACTTATAAATGCACCTGCTCTGTGATAGTCTCAGAGGTCCATTGAAAGCACAGAGAGCATCATGAAGAACAAGGAACACACCAGGCAGGTCTGAGATACTGTTGTGGAGAAGTTTAAAGCCGGATTTGGATACAAAAAGATTTCCCAAGCTTTAAGCATCCCAAGGAGCACTGTGCAAGCAAATATTTAAATGGAAGGAGTATCAGACCACTGCAAATCTACAAAGACCCGGCCGTCCCTCTAAACTTTCAGCTCATACAAGGAGAAGACTGATCAGAGAAGCAGCCAAGAGGCCCATGATCACTTTGGATGAACTGCAGAGATCTACAGCTGAGGTGGGCGAGTCTGTCCATAGGACAACAATCAGTCATATACTGCACAAATCTGGCCTTTATGGAAGAGTGGCAAGAAGGAAGCCATTTCTGAAAGATATCCATAAAAAGTGTTGTTTAAAGTTTGCCACAAGCCACCTTGGAGACACACCAAACATGGGGAAGAAGGTGCTCTGGTCAGATGAAACCAAAATCAAACTTTTTGGCAACAATGCAAAAACGTTATGTTTGGCGTAAAAGCAACACAGCTCATCATCCTGAACACACCATCCCCACTGTCAAACATGGTGGTGGCAGCATCACGGTTTGGGCCTGCTTCTCTTCAGCAGGGACAGGGAAGATGGCTAAAATTGATGGGAAGATGGATGGAGCCAAATACAGGACCATTCTGGAAGAAAACCTGATGGGGTCTGCAAAAGACCTGAGACTGGGACAGAGATTTGTCTTCCAACAAGACAATGATCCAAAACATAAAGCAAAATCTACAATGGAATGGTTCACAAATAAACATATCCAGGTGTTAGAATGTCCAAGTCAAAGTCCAGACCTGAATCCAATCAAGAATCTGTGGAAAGAACTGAAAACTGCTGTTCACAAATGCTCTCCCTCCAACCTCACTGAGCTCGACCTGTTTTGCAAGGAGGAATGGGCAAAAATGTCAGTCTCTCGATGTGTAAAACTGATAGAGACATACTCCAAGCGACTTACAGCTGTAATCGCAGCAAAAGGTGGCGCTACAAACTATTAACTAATTTTGCATGCCCAATTCTACAGTTTTTTTATTTGTTAAAAAAGTTTGGAATATCCAATAAATTTCATTCCACTTCATGATTGTGTCCCACTTGTTGTTGATTCTGCACTAAAAATTACAGTTTCATATCTTTATGTTTGAAGCCTGAAATGTGGCAAAAGGTCGAATACTTTCGCAAGACACTGTATACATGGTAAAACCTCTATATTTATGGTAATCTGGTGAAGACTTCTCGATTGTTGAATTTGACACATAAGCCTACCTCCTGGAGGGTTTTCTAGATCTGGCCACACCTAATGTTTTTGGTATCCCTGTGATTGGTTTGTTAAGATTTTTCAACCTAATGATGAATTGCTTCACTGGCAATGACAGCTCATTGGACTTAATATTGAAGGTAAACAGCAACAGATTCCGAATGCAAATGCCACAATAGAAATCAAATCTTGACCTTTTGTCAGCCAACTTGAAAATAAATTAATGAGGGACTGACACATACCTGGCCATGGACCATCTGAGCAGCCAATTGTCCAATTACATTTAGAATCTTAAAATGGGGGGGCGGACTATGCTACATATAAAATTGCTTTAATTCCTACCATGTAGATCTTGTTGCAACGAATTGTCATAAAAACAGAGAACAAGAATAGAACTCCAAATCTATACTTTATTTAAGCCACACAAGACGTCCTTGTTCAGCGTGTATAATGGCAGAATATCAAACACAGGTACAGGTGTGATACATTTTTTAATTAACCAGGTCCACACAACCAATCAATTGCAATAGGGAGAGACCCAGTCATTCAAGTCCCCTCCCTCTTAAATACAGAAAACAAACAAAACAAAAAGAAAAACGACATTGGCTAAAGTGCACATACTGTATAAACTATCAAATCTGATGAAATCATTTATCATTGACATAAACCTGTAGGGAATGAAGTTGCTCTGTGTTATACATTATACATTATTCATCCTAAACACTCACCAAGCACATTCCAAATGCATTGAACTCTTTTACAAAAAGCATGTTAATAATATTTCCTCATTCATCCCATTGGGGATCACTGTATCTATAAAATGTATCCAAAAGGCTTCCCTTTTAAGGAGAATCTGATCCCTATTCCATCTTCTACGAGGTAACAACACAGTTTCAATGCCCAAAAATGTCATAATTAGTGCCGTTTCTTTTAATGTGATGACGAGTATCATTTTTTGTCATCGAAAACAACATCATAAACAACTTCTGATGTGATTCATATGAATGATGCTTTAGCTAGCTAGCATTATATATTTCGCGTTCACAAAGTGATCCAATATGCTGGCTTGAGAAAATAATATGGGGATATTTGTATGAGGTTCATATCAAAGATGAGCAGTATTTCAGTTATTGAAAATACATATTTGAATAACTTGAGTATTACTATGTGTTTGACTGGTTGAAAAAACTGCCTCAAGTAATTTGTAACACTATGTAACATTTGTAATTTGAGTCCAGTATTTTTGTATTTCAACATTTTTTTAAATACACTCCATTATAAAAACGATTTTATTTTTAATAGGCAAGGTAGATCTCCCCACTATTCCTCCTTCGCATCTCTGATGACACAGAGCATTTTCCCCTCAAAAGGCCTCTACACTAGTAGTCTTGTGATGCCACACATCCAATCTCATCAAGCCTCTGAGGTCTGGAAACTATTCTATTAACAAAGTGGAAATGAAGCTGCTGGCTCCCAGCGCAAAGAGTACTATTGGATGTTACATTTCTTTTTTTTCAAAGTTCCTCCCATATGCTTTTTTCTTTGCTATTTTACAACATTCCAGAAAAAAAAGTATTTGTTTGAATTCACTTTTCGAAGAACTGTGGAGCACAGCTGCTTAACAACTGCACTAACAAAAAAAGCTACAATCTATTGACAATAGTAGCTATTGGCATACTCCATTGTCAAGTGGTCCTCTAAGGCAGAAGGCATTTTACCAGGCCCCAACTGGGTATTTTACCTTGCTAACTGGGTAGTAACACTGGGCGATAAATGTATTTAACGTTACTTCAGTTATCATATAATGAACTTTTGGTAAATGTCTGCGATTTTGGCAATAGCATTGTAATTATACACTCCTTCCCTTCTGTTTATTTGCGCATTACATTCCTAAATAATCAAATTTTTGTGCCTTTTCATTCTTATTACAGCAGTCAACCAAGCCTCTGAATGATGCAACCAAATCACGTGCCAGCCATATTAGTTGTTGTTCAATCAGGAAAAAAAACGGCATTGAGAATGATCCTAGTACTTAAAAATGTGCAAACTCTCCAAAAAAAACACCATCACAAAGGTTCTTCTCACAAATTGCTTTGCCAAAGCTTAACTCGAAATAGCATGTCATGATGGCTGACACTTGTCGAGATGCACATTTGATTAGTTTTTTTGAAGCAAGTCTCTGTGCCATCCAATGTGAGCTGCGGTGCAGATGCAGGAAAGCTAGTTAGCTCCCAAGAGTTAAGAGGCATGCTGCTGGGTCAGCATCATTAGATGAGGTGAGTGTAGAAAATAGAGGATGAAATGGGTATCGTTATGTATTTGAGAAATTTAATACAAATATTATATTATATGACCTCATTATCCGTGATCCGAGAAAGTTACAACCAGTAACCATGTGATTAATACAGTCTGAAATGCTTAACTGAAACACCCACAGATGATTCAGCTGTCAGTAAAAACAAGGATGGGCATGTTTGTTTAGTCACGTTTATGCCTGGATTCTGATAAGCATTGCAATCTAATTGTTTCACCAGAAAAAATGAATGGATTGAAGCAGATTGATGATACAAGTTGCATCTTAAATTTGAATTGGGGAAAACTGTCTGGGAAAAAAATCTAAGTAGCTGGTAAAGTTGGGCTGGTGGGCAAAAAAGTTCATTTCCCACCATGAACAGAAACATGAATGGATGGACACCTGGCAACTGATTGATGTTAATTTGTTTACAAATAGGACAGTTATCAGGTAGACAGTATTAGTAAATGTAGGCTGGGAAAGAATCAGATACACCTGAATTTTACAAATCAAAAGGATTGGTGGCAAACATATAGAATTCTATTTTTTTTTCCAGTGAGGTTGCATTCATTTTCCTTGCATGCAACTCAGACACAAGTTTCTGGTAGAATTAGCATTTTCACTTGTACAAACCCAAAGTCTAATGCAAATAATGTAGGTATAATGCAGGTGGGTTGTGATAGGTCTTCAATGTCTTGTTTCTCTTGCTCCATTTGTCTACAGGGGCAGGCACAAACAACCCTTCATTGGTCAAAATAACCCCAGAACCGTTAAAAACGCACACATATCCTATGATACTTTCAATACTGGGTAGGCTGGAAATGTCAGATCTGGAAATGCATGGTCAACTATGCTGTATCTGTCATAATTGTTAGATTGCCTGCTAAAAATCTTCACCGATATATTCCCCTGTCTTATCAGTGACAAGATTTGCAACAGTTCACCAATAAGAGCAGTTCAAAAGGAGCGCTCTCGAACGACCCATCAATGCATAAAAGCAGGTGATGATTTTGCCAAGCCTATTTCTTTGCAAAAAAATATTTCTGGTTGCACTGCACAGTTGGTTAACGTTTACTGTAGGGATCCACGAAGTCGCAACAAATATATTGTACAAGGACAGCACAACTGAATTGTAAAGGAATGAGACATACTTAATTATACTGACGCAAAGTTATTACAACACACCAGGAACCGATGTACCGTATGCATGGTATAATAAAAGCACGCACGCGCGGAAGTTGTAACGACAAGAGACAACTCCTCCGATATGTAAAGAGGTTACAGCCCAGACAATGAAAACAAATAGCATTGTTTTAATAGCTAAGTTACACAGCACGTACGTACGTGTTGCTTTACTAATTCAAAACAACACACAATATGCCAAGAAACTTGCTCCTGGGACATTAACAGTTGTTGGCAAAGAGCTACAGTACCTGCTCTATTTATCACCGGCTGGCGCGTAATTCATTAAATGAAAGCCCCGGATAGTAGACAAAAGATGATGCGTTTGGAGCTGGCAGTCTCTAGTTTATAATCAATAATTATCTATTTAGCCATGTCAGATGGGGATAAACGATTGCACCTTGTAGACGGCTGATGATTATTTTTGGTAAGAATGCATGTGATGAATTCACAGTAAACCAAATCACCGTGCTGGCTGGCAGTGGTATAGTTCTAACACCGCCATTCATGCACGCATTTACAGGGAGGGGCGCGATGTGGCTAGTGGAGGAGCTAACTAGCAAACTACATAAAAGAAGTTGCTAACATGGGTATCTGAAATTGAGAACTAAAAGCCTAGAATAACGTGACTGAATTACACTCTATAGCTTTAAAACGATTAAAAGGACAATAAAGATTTAAATGAGTCCGATGAGTTCCGCGGCGCGTTGACAGACTCGGCAAACCAATGTCGCTTTACTGACTGTAACTAATAGCAACAACCACCGCGGCAGCATCTTCACTTTGTCACACAGACGCTGGCGACAATCGAGCTACGTTTGGTGGACACAAAGGGGTTGGTAGTTATATGGACATATGCAGCATGAAATCAGACATAGGTATGATATGACTTACCACCATTCCGATATCCAGATTCTGAGGATAGGGTCGGAGAGACTCCGTCGTCAAATCCAATCGCACTGGTAAATTAATGTTATTCATTCGTTAAAATGGCTCTTTTCGTTAAAGCTATTAAGTTATGCCAATAGTTTACCTCGCATTTATGAAATATCGAAACATCATAGCTGTCCAGCTAAGCACAGTGGCTATTGTAGTTAATGTGAATCTGACAAGAAAAAAGACAGGACCAAACCACAGCGTCACTCGGCTACTAGCCCCTCCAAGGCATGAGGACTGGGAGGAGGGACGGGGATCGCAAGGGGGGTGGCAAAATGGTGCTACACATCGTCGGAAAAAAGACATGTTATTATTGATATGACATCTCAAACAAATGGCTTCCTTGTATCGATACCACTTAGAAATGTAACTTATCGTGTCACCATGATACATAATTGCTCTAACTACATGGCAGTAGGTAGCAGTGTTACCTTAGTTTACTTTTAGTCAATGAGGTTTCAACACGTGTGGTTGAAATCTGGATGGCATGTCCATCTGCGTGGACCAAAACACAAACCACAAGGGGATAGGCGTAGCTACTTCACACGTAATCTACAAAATTGACATTTTCATTTGACGTCAACAAAGATGACAAAATACATGTTCTTTGTATTGATCTGACAATAATAATTTGAGTACGGAGGTCTACTGCCACAGCGGAGCACCGCGTCGACCACGCACATTTCCAGTTTATGGAGCAGATGGGATGTCCTTTCTTGATGTAATATTTTCCAGCAATTGGATTGGTGAGTTTTGATACAATCATTCTACGTCCATCATCCCATATTTCTTAGGCATCCTAATCCGATGCGAATGAATGAAATCATTGAAAATGCATACCTCTTTTAACGGTAAAACCGTTAAATGGGAAAGGATTTTAAAACCGGAATTCATTATTTTGTATCGCATTTAAATGGATTGTTTTGTAGCGCCATCTTGTGACTTGTTGAAAAATTACATTGGCTAAGAAATAAAACACATGCAATGAAAGAAATGTAAAGATAGGAAATAAACGTGGTTTTATTGGAAAAACGCTAGCATCAGAATCTATTGCTTCTTTAAAATAGTCCACTGTGATTTACAAACATTGCAATTTTTTATAGGCTGTATTAACAATACTCTTCCGAAATGCATACTGTAAATGTAAGGAGTTCACAGTACAACAAAAAAATAAATCAGATCCCACATTCAGCACATTCTGCAGCGCAATTCCAAAATATTGTAGTTACAAAATGGAGTTGTACATAATGCATTTCAAAAGGACATGGTATTTTAGGCCATGGGGAAATTATTTCTAACCATTTAAGTTAGGGCTAGTTGCATGTACACACTTGGTGTTTCATACCCTAGTTTGAACAAGCTCTTTTCCAGTAAACTGACACATCCTTACTATGACACCAACTGAAAACCTGATAATGTTCATAGCTGGACGAGTGGTTTTCCAAACGGGCAATGGCAACTGTTCTGCACTCAATGTTTCTCTCACACACTCCCAAAGGTAAAAAACAAACACACTCATATACAAGGGATACAGCCTATCTAAGTCCCAGTTTCTTTTTCTCCTTCTGTTTCTTGCGTACAACTTCCATGTTCCTGTCCTTCCACATGCTCTTTCGCAGTTTGATAGGTCTGCTACCCACATACTTTCCTGTAAAACAAAAACAAATCAGATAATATTAGTGTCCATAAGAACTATTGAGAAATGCACTGGCACCTGTAAAACAGGATAAGAGGGAACGGCCCTTTTAAACTAAAATGTATTTTTTTCAGGCAGAAATTGCGAGATTGTTGAGGTACTGTTTCTGAAAATATTTTAGTCATGTTTTATGCAGTCCCTGTTTATATAGACAGAAATGTTTACGCTTTCATTTGGCAGTCTGTGATTCTGTCAAAAAGGGGCACCAGACGGCTCAGTGGTTAGGGAGTCAGACTTGTATTCAGAAGGTTGTCGGTTCGATTCCCGACAGTGCCAAATTACTGATGTGTCCTTGAACAAGGCACTTCACCCTACGTTGCTCCAACAGGGAAGGTCCCTGTATTCATGGTAAGTCACTCTGGATAAGAGCATCTACTAAAATAAATCACTAAAATATAAACTCTTTCCCAAGTCTTCCAAAGTAATCTTGAAATGACTTCACACTTCTTAGATAAAGGAAGAATTGGCTGTTTTTTCAACAGAACAGCAGCCAAGAGAACGGTTGCCTTATTTTGGCAGATCCCTACTACCCTGCAATGGATCTCTTCCTTTATAGATATAGCACAGCTACTATATATGTGGGAGGGGGTAAATGTATATTTGTAATGACTGTTGTTTGGTCATGTTAACTAAAAAATTACTCACAACAAAAAGGAAATGTTTGCAGCATGCACACTTTTTGACATCTCAGTAGACTGAGAAGTGCATCTACCATGGTCCAATAGTTTATTAAGCACCATTGATGCAGCCACTATGTAATTCATTCTCTTTTGCAAATACATTTTGCAGTGTTACAAAGTTAGATTTCTTAATAATTCACCAACTATAATTCAACTCACTGACGCCCAATCTGCACACAAGCAGTTGCTGGAGAGCAACGTTGCAAGGTACGTTAGTCCGAATTTTCCGCTCCCTTATCCCAACAGCTCTGCATCAATTTGCGCTGCCCCATGCTGAGGCAGTGAGCAAAGCGGTGACCAAGATTGAACCTGTGACCACCATGGTTTGGCTACTTTAGTTTGCACTATAAAATGTGTACTAATGGTCTATGGTCTCCCTGGTCTCCCTAGCCTCTGCCTTCTAATGCCCTCTCCGATAAAATAACAGAAAAACCGTAAATAAAAAAACATTTGAGGTGGATTAAAAACCTGATATGCCATTTTCCCACACACTCTTGCTCACCGTTCATTTCCCTCATAGCACGGACATAGTCATTGGGGTCCTTGAAGCTGACAAAGCCATAGCCCTTGGTCTTGCCTGTACGTTTATCTCGCACCACCTTAGCTTTTAAGAAGGAGGGGTAGCGGCTGAATGCCCGTGCCAGGATGTCATCGTTCACCTCGTTGCCAAGGTCTCCACAGAAGATTCTAAAATCATCTTAAAAGGAAAGTCAGAAGATGAGGTGGGATGACAAAGAAAAGGGAAACAAGAAGCAATGATAAACAATCACATTTAAGCTTCACATTACAGGTAACTAGACATTGAACATTTCAGAGTAATGTGCAGTCATTAGTTAGGTTACCAGAGTCCCACTCCAGTAGACTCTGGTCCTCCCAGCTGGTTCCTGCAGCTGTTCGAATACACTTCTTTGCCTTCTCCTGCTTTCCTTTCTTCTTCTCCTCCGCTGTGCCCTCTGTTGGCTGCAAACACCAGATTCTACAGTCAGACATATTTTTAGTCCTGCTGGAATATTGTTTGTTTGCAGGGTTCATTTGAAGGCAACTTACTAAGTTGCTCTGGAAAAGACTTGTTTGCTAAATTACAAAAATATATGAAAAATATATGAATGTTCAACCAAAAAACTGAATGGTACAAGAATTTTCAATAAAAAAAATGCATATTCATAAATATGGTCCTGATTGTTTTTATTCCAACATTAAGCACACACTAAAACTTAGCTAGTTGGAGACCCCTGTAATTTTCGACTGTCATTGTCAAGTAATTTTTGTGTCAAACACAAAGCCATAATGCACACACTGCTACACAGGTCTATAAAAAAATGCGCCTATTACAAGAACAATTATCAAATGACAATTATTAAGTTAGCTTTGCATAAAATAAATTGGCAGATGAATATTGCCTACTTAAATTGTTAGTACATAGGTTTTCTAATGTCTATGTTTAAATCATTTGATGTTAGTGCAATGGTCATAGCAATGGAGTGCTTAAAAAAAATGTCAGCATCAACATCAACAAAAAATATAAATTATCAGCAAAACTTACACATTGGTGCATCCCTATAAAAAATCGGGTAAGCTGTTGAAAAAAAAATATTTCTAAATACACGCTATTAGTAATCTTAGGCGAGTAAAAAAGTAAATAAAAAAATAGCTGTCACATGCACTGGTGCCTAGAGTGTTTATAAGGATGTGTGAGATTATAATTTTCTTGTGCCAAATTTCACTTCCCTTCAAGTGTTGTTGTTTTCTATTTCAATTTTTTTGCTGGTTATTGAGCTGGATCTCACATTGCCTTATGTTAGATGTGAAATTGATTATGGTGATTTGTTATTTTTGGCTCTACTCATTTCAATAAACATTATTTATGATAACAATGTAAAGCATTAAATTAGTATTTGGATGTAAAAGAGTACAGCGTTGATGAACCACCCATGCAGGCTTGCCTAGTAGGCTCCCTTCTCTCCTGGGATATCCTCGCTCCAACGCCACTCAGGGACTGAGTCACTGGCCTGCTCATGTTGCCCCCTGATACCCCACACTTGTGGGATGGGAGTACACTGTGTGGACTATACTCTACCCTCTCAGGGTGGTTGCGGTCTATTGGTGTCCCTTTGGTGGTGTGGTCCTGGCAATGTGTGTGGGTCTGAATCATGCCTGTTTACTCCTGCACATGGTTTTCTTTGTGAAGGACCACTCTCCAGTCCCCCCCCCTTCTCAGCCCTAGATGTTATGCTGCAATAGTTTGTGCCGGAGGACTTTCTCAGTCCCCACTTAAACGTACAATATGTAACTTTTCTGCATTCCAAAAATATAAAATCAATATACCTATGTTATATATATATATATATATATATATATATATATATATATATATATATATATATATATATATATATATATATATATATATATATATAT
>JACXGM010000362.1:0-12409 GCA_016801145.1 Umbra pygmaea | reverse complement strand
TCAAACCCAGAGAAAGTTGTAATGTAATTCGAAGATCCGGGACGTTTCGTTTTGTCACCCGTCAATGCGTTATATAACCTTTGACTCCTCTAGTTTCTGGGGAACCACCAAATGGCATCACATAAAGTGAATAACCGTAACTAAACATAACGTGAATAAAACTAATATATTTAACAATACACAGCGCCGGCACTAGTTATAGGCAAGAACCGTTCGCCTGGCAACACTACAGTATATTTTGCCGGCAACACGAACTTGGAATTTCCGTTTCAAAATAACAGCGCTCGTAAATCAATAATCATTGTTAATTCATTGCAAAGATAGGTAATGTGTCCATGTTCATGTGTTGCTAAAATTAGTCTGTTGTTGGATAAAACAGACTCTAGTGAATGTTTTTCAAATGTAATCGTGTTTTCACAAGACACTGAAAATATTTTCAATCAAATTGTGTGTACAACATGTTTTTTTATAAAAAGTTATTAAAAACATGTTAAAATATTATGTTTCGCTATCACATGCTCTAATTGTTTCTTTATACACAATACAATTGCATTTGGTTACAATACACTAGCTTTATAATGAATTAACAATGATTATTGCAATGAATTAAAACAAGCGGTATTGTTTTGAAAAAACAAAAATCTGAGTTTGCATTGCTGGCATAATAGCGTTTTTGTTTTGATTGAGCGGCCAAAAACTACATATTGTGCCTTTAAGTCTCATTGATATGTGACGGGGGACGAGATGGATTTTATATATTTCTTTGAGGTCAAAGTTGTAGAGGTACTAGACCCAAGGTACACCCACTAATGTTTCTGATGTGATGTTCATCCTAGGAGGACCCAAACCCTTGGAACATGCTTCAGGACCATGTGGCCTGATGACTCCTTCCTGTGCCCACCCCGCTGTGCTGGTACCCGCATCACTGCTGTTGGTGATCACATTTCCACCTGGTGACTCCAGCTGTACATCTCCAGAGAGCATTGCGTTCTCCCTGCCCAAGACCAGCGAACCGTGTTAATGCTACACAAAGACTATGGTCACAGCCCTCCCATTCCCATCTTCATTTTTTAAATTGTTGTCACATGCACAGACCGACCAATCTCAGCCATAAGGACTTGTCCTTCAAAAGGTGCCATTCGTCTCTTGGTAGCTTCCCTAATCAATATCCTACTGGCTTGGTGATTCAGTTTGGTGGGACAGCCCGGGATCTAGGTAAGGTGTTGGTGGTGGCATATGCTTTCCACTTAATAATGCTCTGAACGGTACTCAAAAGGATTGTTAATGCCTTTGAAATCTTTTTGTATTCTTCTAACTTTTGCTTTTCCCAAACTTTGTCCAGGAGGCCTTATGAAAGCACCTTTACAATCATGGGGTATTCTTTGCAATGCCATGCACTATTAGTGATGGATTCATCATGGAATAGCCGGTTTCTTATGAAGTAATCAAAACCACAACAATTGATGTCAGGTTGGGGGAAATTAGCATGGTGTGGGATCTGGGAAGTGACTGGCTGTACCTGAACAAGTTTATAATGGTTACTCTAAGGGGCTGATCACTTATCCAAAATTTTCTATAATTATATTGTAATAAATTGATCGGAATTTCTGCAAGTTATTTTCACTTTGATGTCAACGCTTATAGTGGGTGAATACCACTGGCAAAAGGTAGATGTAATTTATTTTAACTTCCAGGGTGTAATGTAACAAAAGGTAAGGATTTTGACAGGGTATGATGATTTACTATAGGCACTGTACTGACAAATCTGTCAACTTCAATTTCAGGGTATTTACATCCATTTATCATGAACTGGGTAGAAACTGCAGCTCTTGTATGGAGAGAGAAATACCCTAAAATTAAACAGGATCACTCTGACTTTGCTCAGATCCCCAGTGTGAGGCAGCACAAATCTGCATAGCGCTGTAAATTCAATTGTAGATGAATACTTGGTGAGTGTAATCATCCCGTACATGAACTGACTAAAAGTGTTGGATGAGCAGTGGAAAAAGAATGGGCCAGCTCGGCGACATATGGATGGATGACCCATGCGAACGCCCCTCACCATGCAGCATCTGTCCAAGGAGTTGCGGAGCTGCCGACAAGGCAGGGTTAGTGGGAATTGGACAAGACCAATTGTTAGGGGAAAAAAATCAATCTTCCCCTGACATATTACATTTGTACCACTCCCCTTTAGCAAAATTTGCTAAAACGCTAAATTGTAAATGTACCTCAGTGTGGACGGGCTCAGGCTCTGGCATACTGGGTCCAATAATGTTGTCATCTGAAGCAGCAAGGCTGGCTTCTTTTTTGGCCTCCAGCAGCCCAGCGGCCATCACTGCTGCCTGCTGTTCAGCTACAGATGCAGCTAGCTCTTCCTGTTGAGGGCAAAGGGGGAGCAGAGAGAAGAAAAACAGACATGACGATAGACGTGTGAATTTCAAGTGAACGGTGACAGAATTGTCTGAGTGTTGAATGACAAATATATATTTTTGTTTAGTAAACTAAATGGTAAAAGTCCGTACCATTCGAGCCTTTCTCTGTGCATGGATGTCTTGTCTCTTGGGTACTGGAGGAGCTGTGTAGACAGTAGGGGCTGCAGAGATGATGGAAGTGGTGACCTTGGGAGGGGCCTGGGTCACCGGTCTGGGAGGTGCTGACACCATGTTGTGTCCCATCGATGCACTGTGAGGTGATCCAAGCTGTAGATGGTGAGAATTTGAAAAACAGCCTTTAGAGAAACTGAAGCACAAACATTGAAGCAATAGTCCTGCTCAAATGACTAGTGACATCCAATAGGCGGAGCATAAAATAACATACGTATAGGAATTATACACAGTCTAGTCCTAAAGTATTTGGACAGTGACACATGCTTTCGGCTTTGTACCATTGAAGTTTAAACAATGACTAAAACCAAAACTATACCACGTTCTGAGAGCATACAGTCATAGCACCGTTAAGTGGGGGACAATGATGAATATCTATAATTTGTCGGTGTTCGTAAATCACATCAAATTGTTTAAATTCACACTTTAATAGTTTAACACAACATACCATTTCTCTATTAATTATAGATAATTAAATCAGGGTAGGATTTCAGATGAGAATACATCATTCATATTATGATGTTATGTTAAGAAATTTTTAAAGTGTCCAAAAAAAAGGAAGTCTGCATTTTTTGGACAATTTGAACACAGCAACTCACCATCACTGTGAGTGAGCGGCCTTTTCCTCATCTTTGACCGAGATATCAGAAAAGGTATGATTTAAACAATGCAACTGACATCATAAAATGTAACTATGTATTATGTACAAAAGACAATTGGGCTTGCCCAGTTGTGATTTCTTAGTGAAAGAACATTGGATTTTTCACACAAATAATCATTATTTCACAAAGTTGCATCTTCAGTCGTTCATTAGTGTGGACGGAGCCATATAACCTATTGTAGCAGTTGCACTCGCTCAACCCTTCTCATCAACAGCCTGATGAGAGAGGAAGTCAAGTAATTACTTTATCAATTTAGGAGCATAGACAAATTATTGATATTCGTCACTTGAAACTTAAGTGAATGAACAGCTACAAACCTCAGTGTAGCAACAGAGAACCTCTAAATTTACATTTTTTGCAACAGTATAGTACTTCTTGAAGCTGCTCATTTCTGATGTTGGATCTGAATCCAATTGAACATGTATTTTACATGTTGAGGAGACTGAAGGTTGAGGAGTCCCAGAAACAAGCAGGACCTGACGATGGTTGCAGTACAGGCCTGGCAGAGCATCACCAGGGAAGTTACCCAGCATCTGGTGATGTCATGTTTTGGGCCGGAATCATGGTGAGAGAGCTGGTAGGCCCCTGTAGCGTCCATGAAGGTGTGAAAATGACCTCGGCAAAGTATATAGAGATTCTGACTGACCACTTTCTGCTATGGTACAAAAAGAGGAACCAAGACTTCCGTAGCAAAATCATCTTCATGCATGACAATGCACCCTCTCATGCTGCAAAGAATACCTCTGTGTCATTGGTTGCTATGGGCATAAAAGGAGAGAAACTCATGGTGTGGCCCCCATCCTCCCCTGACCTCAACCCTATTGAGAACCTTTGGAGCATCCTCAAGCAAAAGATCTATGAGGGTGGGAGGCAGTTTGCATCAAAACAGCAGCTCTGGGAGGCTATTCTGACATCCTGCAAAGACATTCAAGCAGAAACTCTACATAAACTCAAAAGTTCAATGGATGCAAGATTTGTGAAGGTGATATCAAAGAAGGGGTCCTATGTTAACATGTAACTTGTCCTGTTAAGATGTGTTTGATTGAAATAGCGTTGGATTTCAGTAACTATGAACTCTTAATGCTGCAAATTCAACAAATGACCATTTTTAGTTCTTTACAACCTGTTTTGAAACTCTTATGCATATTAATTTGGTACAATGCATTTTGAGTTTTCTATTTTTGAAATAAATGTTTTTATTTGGTGGTTTGTTCTATTAAATTCAACTTATACCCTAAAGGGTGGTGACTTGAAATATATACTGACTGTTATTTGCATCAACTACACTGCTCAAAAAAATAAAGGGAACACTTAAACAACACAATGTAACTCCAAGTCAATCACACTTCTGTGAAATCACACTGTCCACTCAGGAAGCAACACTGATTGACAATCAATTTCACATGCTGTTGTGCAAATGGAAGAGACAACAGGTGGAAATTATAGGCAATTAGCAAGACACCCCCAATAAAGGAGTGGTTCTGCAGGTGGTGACCACAGACCACTTCTCAGTTCCTATGCTTCCTAGCTGATGTTTTGGTCACCTTTGAATGCTGGCGGTGCTTTCACTCTAGTAATAGCATGAGACGGAGTCTACAACCCAGACAAGTGGCTCAGGTAGTGCAGCTCATCCCGGATGGCACATCAATGCGACCTTTGGCAAGAAGGTTTGCTGTCTGTCAGCATAGTGTCCAGAGCATGGAGGCCCTACCAGGAGACAGGCCAGTACATCAGGAGACATAGAGGAGGCCGTAGGAGGACAACAACTGAGCAGCAGGACTGCTAATTCCGCCTTTGTGCAAGGAGGAGCAGGAGGAGCACTGCCAGAGCCCTGCAAAATGACCTCCAGCAGGCCACAAATGTGCATGTGTCCACTCAAACAGTCAGAAACAGACTCCATGAGGGTGGTATGAGGGCCCGACGTCCACAGGTGGGGGTTGTGCTTACAGCCCAACACCGTGCAGGACGTTTGGCATTTGCCAGGAAATACCAAGATTGGCAAATTCCCCACTGGCGCTCTGTGCTCTTCACAGTTGAAAGCAGGTTCACACTGAGCACATGTAACAGACGTGACAGTCTGGAGACGCCGTGGAGAACGTTCTGCTGCCTGCAACATCCTCCAGCATGACCAGTTTGGCAACGGGTCAGTAATGGTGTGAGGTGCCATTATTTTGGGGGGGCCGCACAGCCCTCCATGTGGTAGTGAGGTAGCCTGACTGCCATTACAGGGCTCTACACTAACTTTTTTCCCAAGGAGTACATGTACTCCTAAATAAAAAACTGTCAGAGAACACAAAGAAATTTAGGAGTGCATTGAAAAATGTTCAAATGAACACAGAATTTACACACTTTCTTTTTCCCAGTGTTTTTCTCACCTTTCTCTTACTTTGACTGCACTGCGTCATCACAGAAAACTACAGCAGTTGGGGCATGACTACTTGCAGAATGTGAGAGTTGTAGTTTTTTTAACAATTAAAAGCGGGGGGAAAAATGCACTATGGTAGGTTTTAATCTTTACTTGCACAGTGTGCTCGTAAATCATTTTTCATTGACTCACATGTCTATTTTTAGGAGCAAATACTTGTGAAATATGGGCACTGTAGAGCCCTGCAGTAGGTACCAAGATCAGATCCTCAGACCCCTTGTGAGACCATTTGCTGGTGCGGTTGGCCCTGGGTTCCTCCTAATGCACACAATGCTAGACTTCATGAGGCTGGAGTGTCAGCAGTTCCTGCAAGAGGAAGGCATTGATGCTATGAACCGCCCGTTCCCCAGACCTGAATCTGATTGAGCACATCTGGGACATCATGTCTCGCTCCATCCACCAACGCCACGTTGCACCACAGACTGTCAAGAAGTTGGCGGATGCTTTAGTCCAGATCTGGGAGGACATCCCTCAGGAGACCATCCGCCACCTCATCGGGAGCATGCCCAGGCATTGTAGGGAGGTCATACGGGCACGTGGAGGCCACACACACTACTGAGCCTCATTTTGACTTGTTTTAAAGACATTACATCAAAGTTGGATCAGCCTGTAGTGTGGTTTTCCACTTTGATTTTGAGTATGACTCCATATCCAGACCTCCATGGGTTGATAAATTTGATTTCCATTGATAATTTTTGTCTGATTTTGTTGTCAGCACATTCAACTATGTAATGACGAAAGTATTTCATACGATTAGTTCATTCATTCATTCATTCAGATCTGGGATGTGTTATCTTAGTGTTCCCTTTATTTTTTTGAGCAGTGTATTTAAGAAAATCAGTGTAGAATATAATTTGCATAATAATTTGGAATGCGGTGTAGTAACTTCTGAAATTTAAGTGTAAACTCTTGACATGAAGTGTTTAAACTCTTGACATTTTTTTCCCTTCATAATAATTTTTTCTAAACTTGCCTATGGTCCACATAAAACAATTTTCAAATTTGCTTTTTTGTGTTGACAGTTCAACATTGAATGACTTAGAATACATTTTTTGGAAAGTTCAAAGGCTGTGGGTATCCTCTAAAAAAAAAACTAAAAAAAAAACTTCTAAAGTGATCTCTATTAAAATTAAATAAAAGCTGTAATGCATAATCTAACCTGTCTGATGAATATAATAAACAAAAGGTAATGGGCATGCACAGGTTGAGAACCCGGATCACCTGCATCTGAGACTAGGTGAAAACACTTACGCCTTCAATGTCGTATGTTAAGCCTTCGGGTTTAGCTGCTTTTAGGTTTTAACTGTGTAGACTGTGTAGAATTTTACGCAACAAGAGGTATTTTAAAAATGAAACAGGCAGTTTAGATTGGATATTTGTTTCATAGGAAAGTACTTCACTTATTTTAGTTGTTTAATGATAGAGATATATGCTGTTGTATGTACAGAACTGTTAACCAATGCATTTGATTAATTTGAATGTGCTTTTGAAGCAACTAACTGTATTTTTTTCTTTTAAAAACGAACACCGAAATTTAATTCAATTGTCGGCGGTGCACCTCGGTACAGCCCCTCCCCTTCATGAGCACATTAGAATACTGATATCTGTATATACAAATTGTTTAAAGCTATTTTTCTGGGCAGTAAGATTTGATATCTGTATATACAAATTGTTTAAAGCTATTTGTCTGGGCAGTAAGATTTGAAATGTTTATGACATTAGAAAAAACATGAATTCAAAAAAGAGTAAGATCAGCTGGTGTTGTCCAAAACAACATTGATAAGTCACAAGATGACCAGAAAAATCAAACAATTAAAAGAATTGAAAAATTAATGACGGAAAACCTTTCTGTGTCAGAAGTTACAGGTAACTCCCTTGCTGTGAAAAACATTATCTTTTAGCACAATAATAACCTAATGGACCACTCAGAGTATTAACACATCATAGCCCAGACCTCAACTTAATTGAAGCTTCAAGAAGAATATACCAGAGGACTACTACCATAGTGAATTACTTGAGTTGTTTTCAATGGGAGGCCATAGAAAATATTGACTTGTTTCTGTTTCATTTCATTGAATAAAATGTTCTTTGTGGTGACCTTAATGATACATAGTTTTTTCCAATGAAAACTATTTTCTCAGGAGGTCAAAGACTATTGTACAATATCACATATAGTAGTCCACTAATAGAACAAAGAAGAGAGCTATAGTAACAAACCTGGGGTCCTCCAGAGCTCATATGTCCCATTGGGCCCATGGGGGGCTGAGGGGGTCCTTGCATGGGGGGTGCCATCATCATGGGTGGGGGAGGAGGGGGCCGTGGCATGGGGGGGGCCATCAAACCCTGCGGAGGGGGGCCACGCATCATAGGCATCCTCGGACCCCCTGAAAGACATTTCACATCAGATTCACTTTGTCATTTCAGCACTGGTTGTGGTAAATGTTATTTCATTTTGCTACAACTGAGCAAACAGAGTTGGAGGACCTGGTCTCTGCAGGATGTGTGGCATAAACGCAGGTCTCATCATAGGCGGTGGTGGTCTGACGCCTGGTGTTAAAGCTGGAGGGCACAACAAGAGCAAAATAAATAGCAAGGTAGAGGAAGTGCAGTGTTCCCCCTAAAGAATGAAATGGGATGCCATTCCACCTTGTGTACTGACTGGACCACTGTCATTTTAATAAAGAAAACAGAAATATTTATTTTTGCAGAGATGTAAAGGTTCTTGGAACCAGATCTTCTTATGCAACCTCATTCCCCCTAAATGTGGTTGTGACAAACAGTGTTTTCTATAGTTTTCCAACAAATGTAGATTTAATTTTAAATGGCTGGAGATAGAAACTATTGTGAAATTTGTAAGGCTGTCAAAACTAACACGTTGACGCATGTGATTAATTTACCAGCATAAATATCTTTTGCACCGTTGACGCGCATTCACAGCTTGATTGTGTGCCTGTATGTACTTTTAAGATAGGTGTTGCAAGGTGGAAGCAGTTAGGAAATATGACTGATGTACAAAATGCCCCCAGTTCAATCCCCCAACAGCCATGATAAAATGCATAGTTCTAGTTTTGTTGTATAGCCAGATGGCACATCAGCAGTCCAATTGCAGATATCAGTTAAAAAAAGCCAGAGTTAGCTATATAGCTCTAAAATTATTTTAAATACTGGTGGTCCAACCGCTACATACTACAAAAACTGTAGTCCTGGCATTGTTGTTTTGGCTGTAATAATTCAACATCTATGTTATTTGACAGAGAACATTTTTGGTATCTGTGATGGATAAGTGACAGTAATTAGATTTGTGAAAACAAATTATGCAATATTTTAACAAATTAAAAACTATTACCTGGGCCTACAAATGGAGGGGGTGGAGGTCCCACAAAAGTTGCAGCCCTTGCCTCCAAAGTCTGCTGGACCTGAGAGAAGAGTCATTTTTCATGAAACCCAGACAGTACACAACAATACATAATGGACTTTAAACCCTTTTAAAAATGTGTGTAAAAGAAATGTAAAGTCTAAGCGGAACCCATTCTACTATGTCTCATTAGTTGTGTTCTGTTTAACCCACTCTTTGCCAAATTGCGATTCGACCAAATAAACTGTGACGAAAACAAAAAACAAGAATGCATAACATTATTTGACTAACCTGAGAATGATAGTATTATAAAAGAGTACTTTTTACACCAATTATTATCAAGATAATGATTTACTCTGAAGTATCTGTACCTGTCGGTAGGTGTTAGTTCCGATGATGGGTCGAATCATGGGTAGAGCCATAGGAACACCCATAGAGACTACCTCCATCATTGCAGGCCCTCCTGCAGTCACATTGACAGGACCACCTAAGACCTCCTGCTCAAACCTGTATCACAAACGTAAGAGTTACAAACAAGAGTATACAGTCAAAATATATTGTTTACTTGCCTAATCAATTCTGCTAATCAATTCTGAAACATTATTTATACATTATTTTGGAACTGTCACAACTAAAGGGCATTTCAATGTAAAAAAAAGGGGGGGTTTCATGTATCAATTTCTGTACTCACAGAGCCATTTCTGCCTCCATCTCCTTCAACCGCTCTTCCCCAGATTTCATCGCCATACTGTTAATATACAACGGTTTTGTTGGTAGTTCACTTCGGCGGTGAGGACATCTAGCAAGCTAATTTGCAAGTAATACTACTGATGTTACGTTAATGTACAGTTAACATTTAGCTAACAACATTGGGACGTATTTGAATTATAATTGAGTACTGTAACAGGTAAATAACTATTAGAAAACGTTATGACTGTTAATAGCTAACTAGTGTAGTAGTTGACTGGCTAGTGTTCGCAGTCTTATTTCAACGAATGTTGAAGTTGGGTTACAATGTTTCCATGTAGTGAAATCGGCTAAAGATAGTAGCTAACATTAGCCACTCAGGTAGATTAACAATATAAAACAAGCAAACAAAAGCTTAGCAGAGCGAAACTAAGCACATAACGTTATTACCATTAATTGTAGCAATTATAATATTCTAAATTTAAAACTGCTTGCAATGTGAATAAACGCGATTTGTTGTTAGTCTGTCTCTTCAACCGGAGGACAACGTTGAAATGCCGTTTCAACAATATCTCCAGTCGCATTAATATGACGTAAGATAGTTGATCGCCTAGGCTGAATCCATAGAAATGGAATCAGTAGAACCCTCATTCAACTGTTTTGCTTGGTCATCCGACTAGTACACAACAAAATGGCGACTGTTGTTAGTTGTCACCATAGAAATAGAATGAATAGAAAGGCCATTGAAGTGTTTTGCTTGGTCATTCAGATTAGTACTCAACAAAATGGCGATTGATGTTAGTTGTCACGGTGACAACACGCGTCACTGGGGCCATAAAGTGTGTCGCACTCACTAGTTTGAGTTTCAGTTAGAGAGTATTGTAATATTAGCATTTATTGAATATATTTGATGACTTACCAATAGAATTATGAAGCAATTAAATCCAGCACTCTCCACTTCCTCTTCACCAAAAAGGCAGGCTACTAGTGAGTCCGCGACTTGCTACAAACCAGTTTAATGTGGAAGTAGGTCTCTAGATCTTTGCGATGGAATGGTACACATAGAAATGGCTGCCGCTTTGACTATTCTGCTACATTGATTTGAATTGGACTGGCTGTTCTATATTTATTCTATTTCTATGGTTGTCAGGGAGACAACACTCACCAGTGGGGCTGTAAAGTGTGTCGTACGCACTATTTTTCCGTTAGCTATCTCAAAGTGATATTTAGCTAGCTATCAGGCGAGATTATTTAGATCTTGTTTAGCTCTCAAGATCTTAGATCTTGTCTAGCTCTATAGATCTATAGACCTACTCGCCACAGAGATATTTTAGCGCAGCTGACTACTCTGTTGTTACAGCAAAACTATCTAGTGAGTCGGGGTTAATGCGGGAGTAGGTCATTAGAACTTTGCACTGGAATGGTACACAAAAAATGACTGCTGCTCTGACCATTCTGCTACATTAATTTGGATTGGAATGGCAATTCTAATCATTCCATTTCTATGGCTGTATCTGTACTATAGGTAATTTATCTACTGTGCAACAGTAAGTTGCGTGGTTATGACACAATAGTTAGCATATTTTCACTAAAAGGGCTGCTACGGGGCAATAACGTGAGATACAAGGTAATGGAGATTTTATACATTGTCCTGTTTTTTAGAAATAAACAATGGACAAATAGAGTCTTTAAACGCTTCAGATATACATTTATTCTCTGTCAAAGTGACCCTAAAATTAATGGGAGTCTATGCAATGCTAACGTGAGGTGATAGCCAGGTAGCATCAGAATCCACCCAGGGCTGCTTCATTTTCTGGGTACAAGCCTACCCCCTTGATACTATATACCAGAGCCCTTGAGAGAGAAAGTTGCGGTCACGTGGTTAATGTGTCTCCAACACAGGGCTAGCAACCGGTTTGGCAAAGTGATGCAAATGCGGAAGTGCCTTAAACCTGCATTGCATCTGATTTCCAGCTGGGGGCAACATGTGTGGTTGCAAAAGAGGTTGGTTTCTGTAAAGTCTATGAGAATAAGACCCACTTCACACTAGATTTATTACCTCAGTAAACATTTTCATAATGAGTTTATGGTCCCAATTGCTAGTTTGAAGTCTTTTGCAATACAGAATGATGTTCATTTTTTGAATTATGGTTTCGTTAGTGCTGTAACGATATGTGTTATGAAACCAAAATCGCGACACTCAGATCCACAACCTGTGACACGGCCTGAGAAGGCAGAATACGACACACCCCTTTCAACACTCAGAGTTATCCTTCCTGTCCAGATCTAATGCAACCACATTTTTAAATTAATATTAGTATTATTTGAAGTGAACATTATTAAATACGTAGACCTACACCACAAAACTAGTTGAGGATAAATTATCAAATTTTACCTGTAAGCATCCTCCAATTACGTGTCATCTGACTACCTTTCCAATCATGTGGCGCCTACCTGCAAAAGTTGAGCTAGTTGAATTAAAGCCTGATTTATAGTACTGCGTAGAAGTTAATGCGTAACCTGCGGCGCAGCTTACGGCGTAGCTTTCATTGTCACAAGCATTTATACTTGTGCGTGAATGTTTGCATTGCGCTGCAATTACACCGCCGAACCACTAGCTGGCGCTGGTGTTTCTATGCCACATTGTGTCGAGTTCTTACTTCTTTCGGTTATATGG
>JACXGM010000361.1:6232-76928 GCA_016801145.1 Umbra pygmaea | reverse complement strand
GAGGGAGAGGGAGAGGGAGAGGGAGAGGGAGAGAGAGTTCAGACAGGTTGTAACAGAGTTCAGTGATTTGAAACAGATTTGAATGGAAGGGAATGTTCCATCAGCAAATCATGATATCTGATAGCATGGTATCAAAACATCTGTGACTTCCCTGTCATCTAAAAAGACTTAGCCCAAACTGTAGGACTGCTCATATTATGTATGCACACTAATACTGATTTGCTATGCTCCATCATCAATAAAACCACAAGCTTAAAAGTATGTTCCTGTCTTAGAAGACAGAGAACTAACAATAGTTACCATTGACGACCTAGGAGCAGTGTGTCACACATGGAGCTCACCTCTGCAGGAATAAAGTCCCTCTTTAATAATACACCTTATTCTCTATGGCTTTGGAGACACCAATGCCCATTCAGTTGAACCCGCTAACTTTATGTATGCATTGAAGAGAGAGGGAGCAACAGAGAGAGAGAGTGGAGTTAGATAGCAAGGTTCAGATAGAGAGAAAGATGTGTCAATTACAGTTTGAATGTATTTATTTATTTACTGTACATTTACTATTTTCCTACAAAGTTTGTAAAGGTTGACACATTTTTCCAACATATTGCAACAGCAGCACAAAAGTGTACCCCTCCAAAATGAAACGAGCTTTCACCATCTGGGATAGATCAGCTTTAAGAGCTTAAGACACCTCTGTCCGTATGATCTAGCATAAGAGATTGGTTTTATGGGGAATGCACCAAGAGATTGCGTCGTAGAAAAGTTTAAATGTATATTTCATTTTCTTTCAACCTACAATCTTATTTTGATTATAGGAATCTTGAAATAAGTGACCAAATTCTACTACCAAACCACTCTATCACTAAGTATACTGTACCAAATGCACCTGAAAGAAATACTCTTAAAGACTCATTCTAAAATGGTATACTGTATGGACACATAAGTAAAATGTAGAGCAAATTTGTATATTTCTTTCTGATGAAAACGGAAACACTGCTTTCCCTTCCATATTCAACCAAATGCAAACAAGTGGCGACTAGCCAATCAGAGAAATGTACAGCATATTTGTTGTATTTCATTCCATTTATCTTTATCCATACTTACATGTTGCTAATACAGACTTCATTGGGACAAACAATGGAAATTACATATTACATTTCACTGTGTACACTGTAAAAAGAAATTTGTACACAAATAGTCAAAAGTACTGGTATCAAAGATAAAATACTTTTTCTATTATTTTACCTACATTTCATTCAAGATAATAATAGAAAATAATATAAACACAGTAAATGTCCGTTAACACACAGCTGATATTACTTAACATATTACATACTGTAATAGACATCTACTGTGTTGATAAAGTATTTTCTGTAATTGTCTTGAAGGAATTACCAGTACTTTTTACAGTTTTTTCATGGATATTTTTTATAGCGTATAATTCAGCCGGCTTGACAATGTAAGGGTGTCAGAGTGTTTTCATATTTTCTTTTTCATAACTTTCCATGTAATCTCCCATTTGCAGCTTGTTGGGCAATTCAGCAATGATCTGCAGGTTGTAGGTGATCTTGCATCTTCAGTAAAATCCCATGATAATTTGTACATCATGGATGGTAAGTGGTAGCATCCATCTTTCTATAGATTAAAGTAGTTACATTTCTTCATTCATTTCCCAGCCAGCTATATTAAGATTGCCACTCATTAGCCCAACACAAAACCTGTTGTCAGGGTGTTCAAGGGTTGGACACCGTTGCCAGTGAACTAAGAGATGGACTCTTAAGTGTTTTGGTTGCATTTGTGTATATATTTACAGCAATTTGTCTATTGTGTTAATTTGTGTTCATGTTTGCCAGTACATACAGTATGTACTGTTGCTTTAATTTCAGTTTGTGTATGAGATTGATGTGTACGCTCTTAATATTTAGCAGGTTTTTTTAGCATCTATGCCGCTATAGAACATAGAGTTTAGTTATATTCGTTGTGCCTCCTGTTTTAGTTCAGTTGAGTTAATGCATACGCTCTGTAACTGCCTATGTTTCTATGAGCATAAGTATTGCTAAATATATATGATCGTGCACTCGCTACACGGTTCACCTGTAACTGCTTGACCACTAAACTTCCTGGTTTCTGCTACTTTGAATACAACAAACCATCACTGCCTCCTTGGTCTCCCTTCCTCAATACCAACTCAACTCAAGAGGGTCTGGCTCCAGACCACACGTGTCAGGCTGCTTCCGTTGCAGGCTCCAGTGTGAAGCTGCTTCCAGTGTCAGGACCGTAAAAAACTAACTTTTCCAATAGTATCTGTCTGCAGCCTGCAAGACTTCAAGTCACGACCCTTCAAGTTACGCCCACTTCCAAAATTACCACGAGAACAGTAAATAGCGTAGATATAACACATGTTACATGGAGTTAACAACAAGGTTTCTGAGTGGTTAAGGTTAGGGTAAGGGTTTGGGTAAGGCTTAGATCGAATTAACTGCAAGGTTTCTGAGTGGTTAAGGTTAAGGTAAGGGTTTGGGTAAGGCTTACATCGAATTAACTACCCACAAAACGTTTGTTATTTCCGGTCCTGACACTGGAGGCAGCCTGACACTGGAGCCTGCAACGGAAGCAGCCTGACACGTGAGGTCTGCAGCCAGACACACCTCTCACTCAACTGTGACACCTGTATTCTGTGACCTTAATTGACCTTTGTAAAAAAGAATACATAATAGTATACATTTCTAAAATAATTAAAAAGGACAAAATAAAACATCTGTCTTTGTGTACTTGTAATTGAGACATCATATTAAATACTCTGCTTCATTCATCTGCTTAACGTCTGAATCTATAATCTCCTTAAAATGACTGTTCAACTTTAATCTCACAATCTCAAAGTCTCTGTATTGTTCTAAATATCTTTCCCATTTGAGTCCTCAGGAAACCTTTTGGTATTTCTGTTGCATTTATATTCCGTTCCCATAAAATTCTCCAATAGGTCCTTTCTGTATTTTACACAAAATATTACTAAAAATCTTACAGTTACACTTCCAAATTGCATGGAAGTAGAAAGTGTTAAAATATATTATATTATAATATGTTATTTTAAATATCAGGCAATGAGAAAACAACAAGCTAAGCCTAAAGATCACAAAGCGACAGGAAATCTCTTGGTACAGAAACACATGTAAACTCTAGACAAAATATTTTTTACAAAACAACCCCTTGATAACAATGTATAGTATAAAGTCTTTCACAATTTGATGTAATTTTGTACTTCTGAGTGACAATTTTCATACATGTCCCATTGGACAATGGACTACTGAGTTCGAAGCAATTTAAGACAGACTAACACCACAAACAAAACATCAATCAATCAAATAAAGATTTTACTAGATTCAAAGCTCTATAAAATAAAAGCTCCATCACTTCCATATGCCTCCTTACGGTCTCTCAGGAACAACATTTGGAATAACACATCAACATTATAACAGTTCTAACGAGTTGACATGCCATCTATAACTGCAAGTGTTAAAGGTTATTAGGGTAAGAGTTGTTAATGTAAGGTATTAGGGGTAAATTTAAGAGGTGTTAGGGTAGCTAGTGCAGAACTTCTGTTTAGGGCTTCAAGAAATGAAATGAAATGTATTTTGGTTGCAGATAAGAGGGGTTTTAAACCCTGCCCGTGTAACCATTATTGTTTGCCCTTCTCCTAATGGTTTTCCAATAAGTCTGGTGTAAATGGGGTAGGAAAACACAAAATGAAATACCATGACAGTCATTAGTTTGTCAGCAAAGAAGAAGACTCCTCTCCAAATATTAATACAAATAGTGCAAGGAAACTCAATTGAAGAACAAAAGAAGGTTTGTGGCTAATAAGTCCACTATTTCGCCAAAATGTCTATCTCTCTTTCATCCCATTCGCTTGGGTTGTTGTCCAATGTCCACCCAAGGTTATCATGGCTAATGATACCAGAGTTTGACCCCTCTCCATTGATTGAAGACCATGCCATTTACTGGGAGAGTGAAGGGCAGTGAAGCAGATTGCAAGTCTAAGTTATTAAAAATGACCTTTACATAAGCCATAACCTTCAGAGAGAAAATGGTGGATGTCTGGAATAGTCTTTCAGATTCCTTGGTATTAAACAGTATACATGTATTCATGTTTTAGTATTATGCATGTACATTTTTGTAATGGAAAACAAAATATTAATTCAATTTGAGTGTTGGGGCATCTTTACAATTTAAAATCCCTGTAAATAATATAATTCAAGCTACCCAGACAATTTAGCCATTTTAAATGCCATTGTTAAAAAGAATATTTAGCACTATTATCTGTATTTCTTCACTGATTGTAGGTTTTGAGTAATAATAATTACGCAGGATAAATTAATTTAAACAACAGTGAAGTCTGCCAGGCACGTGCACAGGTAGGGCTCAACCTGTGCAGAGCACATGCCCTTTTTGTCCAAAGTGCCCTTTTTTTGGGTGGTGGTGTTTTTTTCTTCTTCAATAAATCAATGCTATTGGGCACCATTTACGTCTTTCTGTCTGTTTTACAAATATTTAGCCAATTTAATTTCGTAAAAAGAGCTTGTGTAAATCTTGTTCGCTCTTAAAACTTTTATGGAAAGTGTAGTGAATAATAGGCCAGTGGATCACAGTAATAAACGTCTTCAAGCACATGGCACACAGAAGTTTGGTGTTATAATTAGGTTGAAAGATGCCCTGAAACCCTGTATATCTACATTATCTATAATATTATTATTGTTATGGCTGTTATTATTTGTGAGTATATATATATATATATATATATATATATATATATATATATATATATATATATATATATATATATGTATATACAGGTCTTTCTCAAGAAATTAGCATATTGTGATAAAGTTCATTATTTTCCATATCAAGGGCAGGGTCAATGCAGCTAGCTATCAGGAGATTTTGGAGCATTTCATCCTTCCATCTGCTGAAAAGCTTCATGGAGATGAAGATTTCATTTTTCAGCACAACCTGGCACCTGCTCACAGTGCCAAAACCACTGGTAAATGGTTTACTGTCCATGGTATTACTGTGCTCAATTGGCCTGCCAACTCTCCTGACCTGAACCCCATGGAGAATATGTGGGATATTGTGAAGAGGAAGTTGAGAGACGCAAGACCCAACACTCTGGATGACCTTAAGGCCGCTATCGAAGCATCCTGGGCCTCCATCACACCTCAGCAGTGCCACAGGCTGATTGCCTCCATGCCACGCCGCATTGAAGCAGTCATTTCTGCAAAAGGATTCCCAACCAAGTATTGAGTGCATAACTGAACATAATTATTTGAAGGTTGACTTTGTCTTTTATTTTGTATTACAAACACTTCTTTTATTGGTCAGATGAAATATGCTAATTCTTTGAGATAGGAATTTTGGGTTTTCATGAGCTGTATGCCAAAATCATCAGTATCAAAACAATACATGACCTGAAATATTTCAGTTGGTGTGCAATGAATCTAAAATATATGAAAGTTTAATTATTATCATTAAATTATGGAAAATAATTAACTTTATCACAATATGCTAATTTTTTTAGAAGGACTTGTATATATAAAGGAGAGGGGGTGCCCTTTTTCCAGTTTCGACACGTGCCCCTCTAAAGGTCTGTGCACGGCCCTGAAGTTTGCACATTTACACTCAAACCTTATAAAATAATATACTAGCCACATTAAATCAGAGATTTGCTGGTTCAGTGTCCAAGGGGGCAAAACTTGTTTCAGAAGATGCCCCTGAAAGTACTAGAAGTCGCTAAAACCATTCAGGTTGCTATTGCTTAAATAGAATTTTGAGGAAAATCTAAGTGAATTGGGCAACCCATATTCTGCGTAAAGGTTTATTATCCTTTCATTTCCCAGCATCCAAAAAGCTTATTGGAAATAAAACAAAAATCTACTGCCTTCTTCCCTAACAAGTCCAGCCCTCTTATTAATGCTGGACTGAATTGACAGACGGACAGACGGAATATCCGAAAATAAAAACAAAAAACTCTGAAATATTTTTTCTGCATTTTCAGTCAGAAGAGTTGTTCGTTAACATGCAAAGTCTTTTAATTGTCCAATAACGTCAATTTCAGATGAAGCCAAATAAATAAAATGCATGCAATATAAAAGGAATTGACCTTCCACATTGCCTCTCTATAGCGCTCTCATTCTCACTCTCTTTCTGTCGTTCGTTCAATCTCATATACACAAAGAAATACACAAACATACACCCACTAATCTGCTATTTCACACTGAAAGAAATGGCCTTGTGGTTCCAGAGAATGAAGTGTCACTTCTAAGAGTGCAACCCTTAGTCATGTGGTGTGACCAGACATGGGCAAAGACAATGCTTGAACATCTGCCTCGGGAACCAAACAAAGGAAGTGATGTATTGCACACTGAAAGGAAACAATGCCTTCACTTTTACCTGAAGGCAGCTGTTTTGTAGGCCCATTGATTTATTGTCATGGCCAGAGCTGCCCTGTGACACTGTCTATGGAGTGTTTGTTAGCATTTGTCTCCTAAGACATTACAATGAATACTAATAGATGTGCTGCCAATAGACTTTCATTTAATTTCTACAGTTTTCACTTGGCTGAATTGCTCATGCTGATCATCTGACTGAAAATAATACCAGCTGTAACACCCGTTAGGGTTACATTTGAAAGTGTTCTCCCCACTGAGAGTTAAGGGGATTTCAAAGCAAGAATTCAGCTCCAGAACCACACCCGACCACAACCCAGTAGACCAATATCAACGAATGAGCTTAAGTCCAAGCCGTGGACAGATGGTAGAAATCTCATTGTATTTTCAGATATCTAAGATGGAAATGACTTATTGAGGACCTTGGTCTGGACCTCACTGAGACTTGAGGTACCTTTGCTGTATGTTCTTTCAGAAGGACCTAGGACGGAATATTATCAATTGAATTACCTTACACTGGGAGCCGACACATGAAGACAAATGCATTTTCCCACTACAAGATAGAGAGGCCCATTGAAAAACCACTTATGTCACATTTCAGTTTACATTGCCATGTAGAGAGATAAGCTGAGAGAGTGTTGAGGTCTGGAATTGAAGGAAAATATACAGTAAATCCTATATACAGGGGTTGAACAAAATACCAGAAAAACCTATGTATTACTCAATATTGACCTAAAAAGTAGTAATACCCTTTGCCTTTAAAACAGCTCCTACTGTATACTTCTTAGAATTTTGTCAATTGAAAACAATTTCAGCAAAAAAATAAATGTTATTATTACTTCTATTATTGTATGGACATTTCCTTCAAGACAATAACAGAAAATACTCAGTATATGTCACTTAACACAGAGGTGATATTACTTTGCAACGGACATCTACTGTGTTTATAAGGACTTTCTGTTATTATCTTAAAAGAAATGTTCATAAAAATAACAGAAAAATCCTGGAAGATTGGTTGCCTGTACTTTTTACTGTTGTTTCACTGATTTTTTTTACACTATACCTGTCCTGAACTGTGTGTTGTGGGATATTTTCAACAAGAAAAGCCTCCATGCTGGCTCGCAGCAAAACAGTGTCACAGCATCCATGGGTCCGATTCTGTATGAAGAATTCTGACCATGCCAACGTGTCCAGGATGGGGTGGAACAAATTGGCTGTGAGATTTCTTAAGAGAAGCTTCAATGTGTTTTTTCCAGGTTTGATTGATTTTAATTATTCCATTTCTCCCTGCTTTGTTTATGGTACCTCTTTATAAAGGAGTGCTAAATGAAAGATCCGTCTGAGCTACGTTCACAAGCCTAGCATTCAGGTAGAAAGATGTTGTGCAGCACAAAAATCCCTCTTCATTAAGTAAAACAAGAATCATATCTGCTCTATTCTTGTAATGTTTATCTGCAACGTTCAAGATCATTTTGTTAATGACTCATAATTTTAACCAAGTTTTCACAACTGTATAGTTAGTTACATTTGAATATACTTTATAATTTTGGTTACACTTTATTTGGAGAGTCTGACATTCCATCTGTATGTGCTCTACAGATAGTTTGTTGATGATATGACTATCAACAAACTATCAATAAACCATCTGTTGATAAGCAACTAATTGTGTATTTTAAGGGTAGGGGTAAGTTTAGAATATGTTTTAAGGTAATGGTTAAGGTTAGGTTTAACATAAGGGGAATGGTTAAGGTTAGGATTAGGGTTAGGGTTAGTAGATAGTTTGTTAAAATGTTGTTGACAGTATGCAGATAATATGTAGAGCATCTAGGGATGGACTCTCAAAATAAAGTGTTACCATCATTTTTTAATTAACTTTGTTGCCCCACTACACTCTGACCAAGTTGTTTGCATATCATGACAATAAAACAACTTGAAAACATACATCCACATCCTTGTTATCATACATTCATATAGCTAGTAGAATTATACACATTTCTTGCTAGTTTGCAATCTGAAGGACACCTGCATCTGTACTATCTAATCACAGAGATAATTCCCAACATGGAAGCTAGAATATACTACTGAACAGTAGCTACTGAAAAATGATATCAAATGAGGTGGAACACATTGCTATTTTGTCTATTCACAAGACCATTTTGAGGTTTCTTTATCTTTTAACATTTGTACTCATATTCATATATTTGGACCTACTTTACTTATTTGTAATAATTTGTTGAGGAGGATGTTGCAACTTTTGTTAAAGACAAGGGAAGTGTGAGGTGAAAACACATTGATAAACCTGTTGATAGTTGATCTGACCGATGCACCTGCAATTCAGGCACAGACTATTTCAAACATTGACTAAGAGGTAAAAGTGCATACTATCACCTCTATTTCGAGGGTATTTACATCTGTAAAACATGAATTGCAGTAATTTACATATAGTCACCACATACATTAATTGGACAAATTAACATATCCCTAAATAAATAGGGAATATTTAGTAAGTCTTGATTTAAATTATTTTGCATTCAATCGCTGCCTGAAGACAAACACTATGTATTGTCTCTGGTGACACTCTGTCGTGCCGGCACTGCAGCCATCTTCTGTTCTTGTTAAATTCAGGATATTTGACTCCAGTCTTCAGCAAGTAAAATGCTCTGTACTCTAGTTCATCTGATGAAGTGTTTAAGATCTAGCTTGAGTTGCTTTATTTTCTGAATTACAGTGCACATTCCTTTGGTCCTCTACTGTCAAGGTCTTCTTTATGTGTGTTCAATTAGCTTTTTCAGAGCTCACCGCTCAAGTGCTTTTCTTGCTTATTCTAACTAAATAAATCATTTTGCAAGCATTTTGTTTTAGATATGTCTCTGATCGTTTTTTTTATTTTATTATCTTCAGCCTTATGATCACCTGCTTTGATAATATAGACACTTCTTATGCTGAAAGAACACAGCAACTTCCTCAAAATGCAAAATCCACATAAATCGCTCCTAGACCTTCGGTTAGCTACAGTATATTGTGCATGTAATATTGATGCAACAACACACCTGAACAAGAAACAGATGAGCCCATCATCCAATTACTTAAAAGGCCTGCAATTCTCCAAGGTTCACAGTTAATGAATGTAAACACCCTCTAATTAAAGCCTGCCTGGTTTTGAAAGCATGGTTTTGACAGATTGTACAACTAAATAATTAAGTAGCGGCTAAAGTATTGCTTAATTTCCTTTCAGAATATACTGTGTCTGTGACACAACTTGGAGTACCTATTCACATGACAAAATGCTTTACTGACATTAGTGCTGGAAATATATTTAAAATAAATATTTTTCAAACATTTGACAAAAATCTAAATGTTTGGACTTTAGCTTCAAAGTAACAATGAAGCAATCTCCCACACACACACTGATAACTGAATTGTAAATATACAGATTTACGTTGTCCAAATGTTACTGCAGTCAGGTGATAAATTAAATAGGTGGTCATGGCTTAGACGTAAAACTACACTTCCAGAACTTAATGAAGGCAAACACTGATATCCATTCACCAG
The DNA here is from genome assembly GCA_016801145.1 of Umbra pygmaea. NCBI lineage: Eukaryota > Metazoa > Chordata > Actinopteri > Esociformes > Umbridae > Umbra > Umbra pygmaea. Next base: position 66,936 of record JACXGM010000361.1, on the reverse strand, counting down.
AGCACCTGATGATGTTAACATGCTACGTTGAAATATGAACATAATTTATCCCACATAGCTAACATCAGCTAAGCTAGCTAACTTAGCTGATGTTAGCTATGTGGGATAAATTATGTTCATATTTCAACGTAGCATGTTAACATCATCAGTTAATGTACCTGAGTGACACCATAAAACTTTGTATTAAATGAAAAATATACATACTGACACCCAGTGCAGCAATGTTGAACATAGTCAGTCAAATGCTAGCAAGCTACATGTGCAAAGTTCCAAACCAGCTAGCTTTTGTGTTTTTCCTCTGCCGCTGCTTTGTGCCATGACTCCCATTACCTGCAAACTGTGAACAGCTGATGAGGAGTCATGGACAAGAAACATGCTGATGTACTTATTTCCAACAACAATTGCTCTTATTTTTTGACAGTATGTTTACAATTTTAAGTTGTGTGACAATATTTGCTTTTGTGACGGTCTAACAGAAATACAACAGAAATACTGCAAATTTTTTGAGAAAAAAACAAAATACAAAATCAGATAAAGAGATTAAAACCTATTTTTAATCAGCCTTTGATTAGATCAAGGCTCTACACATGCATGAAATGTTATTATTGCAGATCTGTGAACCAAATATGAATAAAAAGAGTAACAAACTGTTGATCTTACAACCCCTGCTGTAGGCAAAGCCTGGCCAGTTAAACTGTGATTTATCAGAGTAGATTTACCGCAGAGGCTAACCTTACTAACTAACCAACACATTCTGATGACGAAATGTGGGTAACCATACGTCATGGAAATTTTTCCGCAATACATAGACAGACTTACGATATGGCCATTCAAATGGGAGCTTTCGTACATATTGATCACCATTGTACAGGAACATTTCCAAGTACAATTTAAAGTACTTGGGGAACGTTTTAGTTCAGGGATAACATGCTAGGTTAGCAAGGTTAAGGGTAAGGTGAGGTTAAGGTGAACATCCTTTTTTTTACATTTCGCAACCGTACAAGGCTATACGTTTCCATGGCTCTGGAAATGTACACACATGTACAAATGTCTTGTTTTATGCTTTTTTTGTATCGCCATGAAAACAGCCTTCTACCATGTTGCTAAATGACAAAAGGACACAAAAAATACACACAGTACACACAGCAAAATCACCAGTGTTAAATCAACTCTGAGAGTGTTAAAGTAACACTCTCAGTGTTTATATCGTACTTACTTTAACACTCTCAGTGTTGATTTAACACTGGTGATTTTTCTGTGGAGGACCCATTTATTACAAAAGTGTATCCACACTCTCATTCCCTCTTTTTTTAGGAAAAGTTCATCTGTATTTGTTGGCTTATTTTTATTTGTTCTATCTGGGTGTTTATCCCTCAAACTGTTTTTCAAATGTTTTTAGTTGCAGTCACTGTAGTTTGCCAAATCTCTAAATCATCACTTGCCTGGGGTGGAGCTTAATTTATAGGGACGAGGCACAGTGCATTGGCCCCATGTATATGAGCTCATCATCACTTCCTTTCTCACACTGAAAATGGCAAAGATTATTATTTTTTATGCCATGTACCAATTATGTACACAAATGTTATATTTATTTATTTATTTTGTGTGATTTTTACCCCCCATTTTTCCCCCCAGGAATTGCAACTCTGCAAATCCTTGGACAGATTTGAGATGGTGAGGGGCGTTCACATGCTTCATCCAACCACATGTCGCCAAGCCAGCCGATTCTTTTCACACTGCTCAGCCTACACAAAAGCCTTTAGTCAGAGCAAGTACGGAATGATTTCACTCACCAACTACACTACCACGGCCCACAAGGAGTCGCTGGAGAGCGATGTGGCAAGTTAGATAATTTGTCTTATCTATCCCAAATCCCAGGCAGCGAAATGCCCATTTGTACTGGTGCTGGAGGTCTGGCAAAGTTGGAGAAGCCATAGTCAGAGGAAATTTAATCTACCATCTGAAGTTGTTGAAAGACTTGCTGCCTTCTGCTGTTTAGACCTGGATCGTCACTGCCCTCCCTCTGTTTCGTCATCATGTGACACTTTAATTGAACACAGGTGGACTCCATTCATCTAATTATGTGAGTTCTGGGCCCAATAGGATGCACCAATAGAGCTTATTTAGAAATCTCATACCAAGGAGGGGTGAACTTGTGTATCCAAAACATTCCTGTTTATTTTATTTTGGTTTTTGATTTTATTGTAACTTTCGTGTCACAATAATATATATATATGTATATAATATATTCCATTTTTTTATAAAATTTGTTTTACACAACATATCAAACACTTTTAAGGTGCAATATATAGCCTATATGTTGTATAAAACAAACGGTAGAATTCCTGTACATATTGCCCATTTAAAATACAGTAAATAGCTAACATTTTGAGTGGAATTATTAGTCAATGTAATTTAGTAATACCACTTAATATTGTGTAATCTTAATTTTGAGATTTTGATATGTTCCTTTTAATGTGGTTGGTTCATAGAACATAATAACTTCTACGGGTGCCAATAAGTTCTTTGAGGATTTCCTAAAGATTACCTCAATTAAAGGTTTTCTAAGTTTAAGAACAAGAGGACAGCAGGATGGACGGATGGTTTGACGAATTGACCGACGGACTGACAGACAAACAGACAGACGGAGTAAATCAAGCTGCTTCAAGATGCTTAGCCAGGAAATAGACTCCTGTTCTTCCAAACAGAACCGGCATTCAAAAGTCGAGGCTTGTTTGGAGGATACTTAAATGTCACATTGTTAGGGACCCATCCCCCCTAAATCACAATCAGATTAACTGCTATGTTTTCATACAAACTTCAAAATCCGATCAAAATCCGTTCTACAATAGTAGCGTATATGTCGTGCCAATCAAGTAAATATTTTATACAATATTTATTACGCAATCTTCTGGTCACCATAATTACATAGCTCTGATAACTGATCAGTTCTAAATGCCATGATCCATTTTTATTCCACAAAACTGTAGTTCAACTCAAAATAGTTTAACATGCAATAGTCTCATCAAGTTAATGCCATGCCTGTAGACACAGCCTACGACTGCCGTGTACAGTATGATGTCATGAGATGTCTAATATGAATTCCGCATTGCAACTAACATTAGAAGAAGCAACCGTCTGACGTTTCCTGTAATTATCAAATAGGAACTCATTTATACCTCTAAAGCTTTCACATTGTGATCTAATCAGTACATGCATTTTTCTATCTCAAAACCCATTTCTATCCATTTCGTAACAACGCCTAAAATCAGTCTGTATACTGTAGTTACTAACAAAATGACTGCTTTGGGAATTAAATATATGAAGATATTATAGTTTACTGCTGCTATTTAATCACGGCAGTGGTGTAATTGTCGTATTACACGTTGAAAAGTAAAAGCAAACTATAGTTGTCCCGTATTGGTAAACACGCGTTTATATAAACGCGTTTAATAGCTTTCGTATATATAAACGAAAACTATTAGTTTATATATATAAACGAATAGCTACAATTATGACACCTTTCAGCCATGCCTCGCATAATAATTTAGCGCAAGTTGATTACAACCTCATGTGGCCCTTGCTTATCCTCCTGTAGGAACTGCGCACCCTAGGGGGGTTACGAAGTGGTTCTATTCTCTACCAGTACACTGGGCTACTCAAACACATACTGCTATTTGTTAAAATTTGAGTATGAGACACCTTAGTTGCCTAAGATAGAGAGGAATGTTCCACTGATTGTCCAGAGAATAGCCTTAGTATATCGCATAGGATTAAGCAATTGTCAAAGCTATTATCCTGGACCCATCCCCAAATATCTCACCATTTCGTCCAGAATGTTACAAATTCATTGTACTTATATACTGCATCGTTATCAATGTGAGGTTTCATATGTTATAACAGAACCGACGAACAGTGCGTTTTCAGTAGTAGCGCATTTTTCCCACATCCCACAATGGTAATTTAATAGGAAGTTACCCACATGTTAATTCTCGTCACATGTTTATTTGATGTAATTTGATTGACTGACACATCGGTGCATTAAACATAGTCTACTGCTTGTAGACTATCCCCATCTATAACCAGTAATTGCGCTCCTCACCTTTAACAAGCTGCGGGACAGCGGCGCTCAAGCAGATGACGACGAATACGAGTAATGGTCCCATCCTCTCTCTGATACCAGGTTTCACTCTCAAGGTTAAGGAATGTGGGTAAATCAAGAAGCAAAATAACAAAAGTTCTTCCGTCAATTTGCCGTATGGATAGTTTCTGACTGTAAGCCTACCTCCACCACGACTGGCAGCGTAAGTCCTTTTTTCCGGAGAGTCGTGGACGGCAACGCACTAGCCTACCTGGAATGCCGAGTGTTGAAACAAGTGACAGAGCCAGGGGTCCGCCGCTTCCTTTCGCTTCTTACCGCAGTGATGCGCGATACGCAGCGATAGCCGAGAGAATGTGCGTGTGTGCTGGTCCCGGCAGACGGTTTCACCGTGCGCATATAAGTGTCAGAGAGAGCGAGAGAAAGAGCGAGAGGGAGCGAGAGAGCGAGAGAGAGGGAGAGAGGGAGAGAGAGAGGGGGGGGGAGAACGTGAGTGAGTGAGTGAGTGAGTGAGTGAGTGAGTGAGTGAGTGAGTGAGTGAGTGAGTGAGTGAGTGAGTGAGTGAGTGAGTGAGTGAGTGAGTGAGTGAGTGAGTGAGTGAGAGAATGTGTTTCTAAGCACTGGCGGATGAGGAGCGCGCGGTCACAGCAATCCGGCTGGGGCGCTGTCTCACTGATGACAAACTCCTGCTCCTCCCTACACGTGCTGTTAATACAAAGCACCGCCAAAATCCAGAAGGGTGGGGACCTAGATATCAGTCACACTTCTTCCCGTTATGATTTATACTACCTGAACTACGGGAGAAATGACTGTGACAACTGTAGAAAACCAGGTCCCTGAGTTTAGCTGTTATCAGCTCAAATGTCTGATGTCTACAGTGACTTTAGAAAAGAGATTCCAGATTTTAGTTGACATGTCTCTGGAATTGCTCATTGTTTTTCTTCAAATGATTCCAGAAGCTTATCTGTCATCAGAATATACCCAAAATATCTATCCTATAAAATAATCTGCTATATGCACGTATTTTTAGGATATTGAGGGGAGGTATGCTTGTAGGATGCCATGGAGAAACGCTTTGCCACGCGTGTGTGGGAGCTGGCCCGTTTTAGTGGAAGGTGCATGGCTGTCCTCTTTTAGGAGCCATAGCAACATTCGTTTGATATGGGGCCTCCTTCGTGCCACATTGGTAAGTTGCTGCAACACAGTTGCGTCACAGTGCCCGGGGTTTGAACCCTGATCAGATTCTGCCTATGCCCCTGGGGCTCCCTTAGGGGTGGAGCAAAATGGTAGAGAGCAGGCAAAGAATATTTGGTTGGTATACTACATTTTAGTGGCCCCATCTTGAGATAGCAGAGCAAAAAATAGATTGAAGTTGTTTGGCTGTTTAAAAATGATGTTTCTATGAATAATGTTCTTTACTATTACCCTGTTTGGTTAAAATACAATTATTTGATTCATCAAAGTTTTCATTGACATATTACTAGATCATCAAATTATTTATTTGTTGCTTACAACCCTAATTATATATTTAAATAATTTCATGTCAAGTAAAATATCAGTAGCCAAACTACTGACTAAGTATCTGACCATGGGTTTTTTAATATACTCCTCTGACATTGCTAAATTGCTTCTGCCTTTTAGAAGCATATTTTAATTGTTTGGTGTTAAGATGGACCAGGGCTGTTCCTGGAGTTCTACTGTTCTGGACTTTTACTCTTCCAACTTAATTTAGCACACCGGATTCCAATAATTAGCTAAATTTAAACTAACATTGGTATCCACAACTGGGGTTAAACAGTAAACCTAGAGGACGGTAGATATCCAGTAACAGGGACACACCCAGTTGGCACCCCTGAGTGTTACCTCTCCCAGCTACAAATTAAACTCAATCCAAAACAAACTGACAGGCTTTCAGGCCAGGCATCGGGACAGATTAGGGACGTATCATACAGCTTACTCAGACGGGGGGCAGTGAATCTGACTTCTATAGATTTCCCACTCAACCACCGTAATTGTCTGTGCCATAGTAGGAAATCTCTAATGATACATGACGTAAACGTTGTGGCCCAATGCTGAAGAATCAACTCTGGTGGACCCACAAAGTGCCAATAGTCCAGATTGAGTAAGGTTATTTAGTCAGTAATGTGTTAACTGGTACTGTAGACCTATAGTGCTTTTTATGCACGAACACTAACAATGCTTGTTTCATTTGTGCCCTATCCTGACTTCTGCCATGTCTTTTGTCAGGGTCAGTCTACTGACTTTTAGACGGTTCAGTTTTAGGACGTTTTTAAATAGTTGAAGGTAAGGCTTTCTATGAGAGCTACGCGGTTTTTGGGATGATTTGACGATCCATGCAAGAGTCGCAGACCTAGTCTCAAAGTCTTTAAGAGTTATTGCTTCTGACTATCTGGGCCAAGATTATCTGCAAGGCACATGTTGATGAAAGCCTTTTGCTTTCACTCTCCTTTGCCACTGACCTTATAATGCCTCTGACCTATGTTGTTCAAATTCCATTTTCCCATGGACAGATTGTATTATATAGACAATACCGGCAGTAGCTCAAGTGTGTAAAATAGTGATATGCATTGTTGCTCTTTCTTTTTTTCTTTGTTATGTATATTTGGTCAAATCACGATTTGGTGAATAAACATGGTGACAGCCAACAACAAATGTGCAATCTTTGCAAACGGTCGCAATCATACAGTGACGCAAGATTTACTTCTGGAATTCAGAGGAAAAATGAACATCATACCAGGCTTTGTTCCAATGAATTTGAGTTAATGTTTTGAAGAACCCTAACTATTTAACCTAGAAACAAGGCCAATTTAAAAGGCATTTTCAAGTATTTTATCACTCGTCAACAATTGTGTAAATTAGCATAAAAGTGATATTTTACTTATAGTACTCAAAACATGATGTCATGGAGCTGATAAGACAAGCAACAGTGTTCTGGTAAGCCAATATTTATCTCTGGCCTAAGACCTTTAAGAGATCATGGAAAAAAACCTATTCAGTGTTCTTCTACATTGCCTAACTGCCTCAGAATGTACTATACTGCAGTGTAATTGACATATATTGACAACTTCGACCGGTTGTGGAAGCGGAGGGACTGTTTTAGTGAGAATTCATCCCAACTACTGCAGAGCACAAAGTCTCTCAGAAAGCAGTGCCAAGACTCAGTGATACTCCTATAGCCTCAGCCCTCCTGTAATTACCCCCATTGTTCCTTAGTCCTACAAATCTTTGACTAAACAATTTAAGGGACTGGACATTTCAAGTGACTACAATCTGTAGTCAAATGTCTTTAGTGCTGCATCCTCCATTATTAGCGTTGGCTGTGTTAGTTTGCCCTCTCAAATTCTACACTGACCTTCAGACTTCTGTTCGTGGTTTTATATAGCAAAAACATATGATAAAACAATGGATTTGAGCCTTACATACAAATTGGATAACATTTGGTAGGATATAGTTTATTTACTTATGATTTCTTTTTCAACTTTTCACCGGCAGACATGAACAAGCAATTTTCAATTATGGCCCGTTGTCACTACTAACCCTTGACCCCATTTACCTGTATCACATACATATATTGTTTCTGTCCAAAAACATTCAGTGTGCTTTCTCTGACCAACTCTAAGTTTGTCTCAGAACTATTTTTCAGACTAACCAATCAGGCTTCAAGTCAGGCTTCCAGTGCATTTGAACCTGTGTCATCAGATCCTTTTCTCTACCCTCTCAGGGATGATCTTCTTAGGCCCTGAACACCCTTATATTATGTACCAATCAATTTGCCTCTGACCAGTGACTTGGAGAAGAACTTTGTCTGCCCTGCAGGCCGTTACTACTGGTGTCCCCCAGGGTTTGGTTATTGGCCCTCTCATACTCTTCTATACAACATCACATCATTACATTTTCTCTATAATTGCTCTGTGGATGACATGATTCTATTAATCTCCTCTCTTCTGACCAGTGTTGGGTAAAGTAACTTTTACGATTACTTTTCAGTTACTTGTTGAGTTCATAGTTTTGGGAAGTCCCTAATTAAGACAAAATTATCAGGTAAATGTTGTTCATATCTTAACAGTGACCTATAAAACAAATAAAAAGAGTAAAGAAAATATCAATCATGGTCACCTGTAAGACATGAACTCCATTTACCTGATCATCTTGTCTTAATTAGGTACTTCCCAAAACTTGAACTCAACAAGTAAATGAAAAGTAATCGTAAAAGTACCTTTACCCAACACTGCTTCTGACACCTAAGAAGACAACATAATCTCTGAAAATCCATGGCTGACATCTCTGCTTTCATATTGGCCCACACCCTCAAGCTTAACCTCAACAGGAAAGAGGATCTCCTCCTCCAGTGGAAGGAAGGAAAGAACATTAGTGTGACACAGTAGTATTCATACTCTGCAAACATCAGGCAGCGGTCTCCTCCTACATCGAAATTATAATACTGCATATTTATGTTTGTGTATTTATTCAGATTACATTTCCATTAATCTAATCAATAATTATAAATTTCTGTACAGTATAAATCAAAGACCCATAATCTCATGATGTAGAGTCAGCTGTACGTCTCCCTCTGTTCAAATAACCAAGGACTTTTCATACACCGTCAATGTTGGCAAGAGGGTTCAATAGCACTCTACTCCCAAAGAAAACTCCATCTGTAATTCATCATGCCACCCTGGGTATGGGAGTTGCACCACACACGGCCACAAGGCCCTGGGGTAAAAGCATTGAAGGCAGCACAATGCATCACTCTGGGCTGGTTCCACCGAACCAGGACATCTACTTGGAACATGAGGAAAGATTGCAGCATTATCAAACAATCCTTACCGTCAGTCACACATGAAACGTGTGGGCACACATGCAATTGTGAAGTCACAATTTGTTGTTCACACATGCACAATGTAGACATGTTGTGTAAACACTAAGTTTCCGGTGTTGGTCCTCTAATCTGTTGTTATGTTGCAATTAACACATCTTCTGTTACTATTCTAAAATAACTTACTTTACACACTGACTGCTTTATTCTACACTGCACATCCAACCAGGAAGTCACATGAGTGAAGGCATGTTAGGTCATATCCTCACTTTGCAGGTGGCCAAGCCATCTGAGGGAGTTGTTCAAGCACCATAAGGACGTTTCTTTTGGTGAGCATAGCTCGCCTCAAGGCAATTTCCTAAATGGTTATTTTTCATAATAAGTAAACCAGGTTGAGTATCATTGAGAATAAAATATTTTTTATCCCTAGGGACCTGGACAAGAAAAGCAACACATTAAAGGTGAAATAAGAACAGAAAACTGAAAATAACATAAATATTATAAATCTGGCGGTCACTGCATGACCACATCTCAAATGGGAGCTGCATTTTGGTATGGCATTGAAAATTTAAATGTGCCAATGTCTTATTCTCGCAAGATATTGTGAAGCCCAGCCCACTCCCATACACAGATAACAGGGATGGGTAAGGTCTTTTGAGTGTATCAAAACTCAGCACTCAATGGTATTAATTGGCATTGCCCATGTTTGGCATATATTTACGCCATCTAGTTATTGTTGATTTGCTGTATTGCAGATTGTCCAGGTTGTGTCACATTGTGTTTTGCCCAATAGGAATTGAATAGTGAATAATGTGTCATTTTATTTCAGTGTTTTATTTTAAATATGAATACAATTTCTGAATACTTCTACATGAATCTGGATGTAATCATGGATAATTATGACTTGTAATTGTGAGTGGTTAGCAAAATAAGTTGATTTGGGGGGGGGAGTGGGTGTTGATGTTTATTCATAATTCTTTACTCTCAAATTTTGGTGAAGCATTTAATCTCTAAATCAAATTGCTGGAGTGCAAGGTCAAACGTACAGATGTTTTTTTACTGTCCAAACACCTAGACAAGGGTATTACCCAACATTCTGCAATGCTGCATGGTACCCATGGGAACCTGATGTCTGTTAAAATGGATTGTAATTGAAATGAGGGAAATTAGCATTGTGGAAGCAGAAGCCCTAAAGAGCTGTTAAATTCCATCCAGCCAAGAGGAACAGTAATACTTGCAATTGCTAACCACCCATTATTCAAGATGGCGTAGGGTGCAAGATCCAATTTCATTCTGTCCTGTCTGTATAGCCCCTGTTTGTACTTTTCTTATTTATTCACTTGCATTTTTACCTTTATTTTATTATTTTATTTATTTATTTTGGGAATCGAGTCTAGCATATATTTATTACACCTGGAGCCTCCAGTGTAAAGCTAGCTAGCTAGCTGTCCAACTATTGTTAGTAATTAGCTAGATAATTTCATGATCCCTCACAACTCGCAGCCATGCAACGTACCACTGGTTCAGTGCTTTTGGACTACTAAATACATTAAACTTTCCATCTCACCATCCAAAACATTATAGCGAACTAGCGGTTACCTTCTAGCTGACATCAGCTAATCCCATTGTTGGCTGACCTAATAATAACATTGTTAGCTAACAACACAGCACTGAGCTCGACATACCTGACACCTGGCCGATGACATGACCTACTCGCAGTGGTGGAAAGAGTACTGAAAATCTGTACTCAGGTACAAGTACTGTTACATTACTGAAATACTACTCAACTACAATTACAATTACTGGTGCTAAAAAAGTAATTAAGTAAAAGTACAAAGCATTATTCTCAAAAACTACTCAGAGTACTAGTTACTTTTTAACAGATGATGTTCAATGGATCAACAAAAAGCATTCAATCCAAAAGGGTATTATATAAATTGGTCATTAATTGTTTAGCATAAGGTGAAAGAGTGGTACATTTGGTTAATTGACTGCTGATTTAACCTATTGTATTGAAATTGCTTGTGCTAATCAGGGTGGGAAATTAACACCTGCCACCCGCCAAATGCGGGTAGATTTTTTACATTGGCGGGTAACTTTTCCCAATCTACCAGCCACTCTGGCGGGTGAATTTGTAATGAGCACTCAAAATGTGAAATAGAACAATGTTATTTATTGACCAGAATGACTGTCTATTGGAACAAGCAAAGAATAATCCAAGATATGGTATATGTCAGACCGGCAGAGCTATTATGGCTAAGGTACAACGAGGGATATCCACAGGCAGAGTAATTCAAACAGGCAGAGGTCAAAACGGAATAGCAGGTAATACAAGAAAGAATAAATGCTTAGTAATAAGACTTTGTACTTACAATACCTCGCAAGGAGGCTATAAATGTGTGTGGCTTATATACAAAATAGAGTGAGCAGGTGTGGTGAATCATGATAATTGAGTCCGGGTATGGGAACTGTAGTTCTTTGGAGGTATGACTAGGGAAGCTGTAGTCCACAGGAAGTAGAACTGATGAATGGGAATTGTAGTTCTGAGCGGGATGGAATAGGGAAGTGGCAGTGTCCAGGGAAGGGGAACTGGGAATCGTTACAGAATTGTACAACATATTATACGTTTTTTTGTTTTTATTTGGCTACTTTAAACATTACTTCTTTCGGATTGGAGATAAACGCGTTGGACAAAAATGCGGAAGCCTACTCATTAACCATGAAAGACGCACTTCTGTCGAGGTGCATATTTGATTGGTTTTCGCGGAGCTAGAACTCCAGCCTTGAGCTGCGGTACCATAAACATAGTGCGGTATAAAAGAAAAAAATTCAATTTAGTTCCCAGTATTAAGCCTGAGTAGGCTAGATTAAGTCAATTTAGAAATGATCATGGACAAAACGTGTATATTTACAGTTATGGGGAAGTTGATATGAATATGATCTGATATTATGTTATCGAAAAAAGAAAATTACACACAAACAGCGCAGAATGCTAAACGCTCATTGGATGATTCAGCTGTCACTAAAATCACTAGTTTAGTCTGCGATAATTATTGGATTCTGATAAATGCCGCTCTCGTTTTACCAGAGACATTAACATGCGCAAATTTTAACTTCTCAACTGTAACTTAGTTTATTAACAACGGATTCTAATTCAAGTATCTTACATCGCCATAATATGGTTTCTTATTATATTTAATGTTGTATTATGTTTCGTTTCATTATTGAAGAAGCACTTGCAACTTTGATGGGGGTTGGATGGCTCAGTGGTTAGGGAGTCAGACTAGTAATCAGATGGTTGCTGGTTAGATTCCTTGCTGTGCCAAATGTTGTTGTCTTTGGGCAAGGCACTTCAACCTAAATTGTTTCAGGAAGAATGCTCCTGTGCTTAATGTACTGTAAATCACTCTGGAAACGAGTGTCTGCTAAATTACTAAATTGTAAATGTAGTGTTCCTGTAGTTACTGTAAATCACTCTGAATAACAGTGTCTGCTAAATGACTAAATTGTAATTGTAGTGTTCCTGTAGTTACTGTAAATCACTCTGAATAACAGTGTCTGCTAAATGAATAAATTGTAAATGTAGTGTTCCTGTCGTTACTCTCAATCAATCTAGATATGAGTGTTTGCTAAATTACTCAATTGTAAATGTAGTGTTCCTGTAGTTACTCTAAATCAATCTAGATAAGAGTGTCTGCTAAATGACTAAATTGTAAATGTAGTGTTCCTGTAATTATTGTAAGTCACCCTGGATAAGACTGTCTGCTAAATGACTTAAATGTAAATCATTTAACCAATGCTTCGATATTTTTATTAGTAATCCCAGATGTTTTCAGATTATTATTATTATTAACAGATTATTAGAAAATCAATTTACAAATGTGTAAATATTGTGGCGTATGTCAGGTGTTACAACAGTAAAGTTTTACACCTCTCAAAGTTGAAATTGCCTACTGTTACATATGTGATTTAAAAGTAGCTGACTAAAATATGGTATTAGGACATACAATTAGCAAACAGATTAACACAATGGGTCAATTATCTGAAAATGATTCACCTCAGACTTGTCTTCACTAAATGTCCCTTTAGTAATTGACCTGTATTAATATGTATTCATAGTAAATTTAATGCATTGAAGCAATATAGAATATAGTAATGTGTTTTCTTTTATGTTTTTGAATTTGGGAAAAAATGGCTGGTAAAAAATCGAAGTGGCTGGTAAAATTTCGGCATCCACCAGCCACTGTGGCTGGTAGACAAAAAAAGTTAATTTCCCACCCTGGTCCTAATATTTTGTGCAGCGCACACGCACACTAGCTAGTTCTTTCCTAACTGAATCCAAGGCTAACAACACATTCTTCCAAGTGCAGCCATGGGCACTCGTCCTGCATATTTTTGTCCTTATTTACACTGTTCTCAATGTTGTTGTCCTCTGTCATTCGTTTTGGTTTATGTTTCTCCAAACCTTCAGTCAGGGTTCAAAATGACTCAGGACTCTTGGGGGGTCCCCTAAAATATCATTATAAAAGTTTGTAAAACAAATGGCCACTGGATTGAATAATAATGATATCTGAAAAGACTGTACCTATTTGGTAGTACTTTTATTTTGATTCAAATTAGTCAATCCATGATCCAAACCAAAATATTTCAGGAAACATTTAATACACCGTTGTCTAGGGCAGGGCCATACAGACATTTTCAGTGGCATGTTATTGCTTTGATTATTTAGTTAACCTACAACATGAATATACTAATATATGAACGTGAAAGTCTTTTAACGATGACTTATGAGCTATTCATCTTTTAGTTTGTTATGCTACAGTACATAGGCTATTGTATTATTTGGGTATAATGTTTCATTTGATTTGGGTTAATTAAGATGTTTTACTGTTGTGTCATGTTTTACTCTTGTGTCATTTTCATTTTCAAAGCAAAAAAAGTAGCACAATCTGATGGCAAAACTATGTTGAACCTGAATTAATGCCCTATACTTGGCTGGGCTTTAGTTGGCTGAAACATACTCGGCTGATCTTAGCTGGGCTGTACAGTACATGGCTGGACTGGGCTGAGCTGTGGTCAGCTGGCCTTTTTAACTGTACTCTGTGGTGCAAAATATTGTTTAAATTATGGTAAAACCTTTGGCTATATTAAATACATTTTCATGAAGACATCTGTTAATAATCAATGTTCACTAAGCCAATCTACATTTTACCCCAACAACAGCTAATTTGTCAGAAGCACAATTTACCCTTGAAAGAAGTTGATGAGCTTTCTTTTTCCTCTTCCTCTCCTTGATTAGCTTCCTAGGTATCTTACCAAGCTCTCATGTACAAAATTAACTTTAATCAACTCACAGTCTTGAAGACTCATCATCATTAACTGGGCAAGTAGGTTGTTAAAGCTGGCTTTGAAAATCTAGTCTAGTTGCTAGGTCTGCGGTAGTGATGGACATTCTGAATCACTATACTGAACTGAAAAATTTAGTTAATGTTTATAATAAATGTTAATAAAAGATTCTGATCTTTTGTCTCACTGAATCAATTAATTAATCTTTTTGTTCTCCTGCTTAATTCTATCTCTATCTCATGATGGCATTATATTGTTTTCTATAATAGCACTGAATTAAAATGTTTCCAGCACACAACAACTGATTAACCATATTTATTTCCAAAATAAGCAAATTATTTAGTCTTCATAAAGTAAACTACTTAAGTTATGCCCATCATTACCTTTGACTACATTAAAATGTGACACAGACCGTATGAGTTATGTTATTACTTGAATTATTTAGTTAGCTCAACATATGACCACATTATGATATGAATATGAACAGTTTTAAAAGATTACTTCAGTTGTAATATGCTATACTCTATTATTATTCTGTTAGGCTACATTGTCTATTATTATATAATTTGGTTAACATATTTCATAACATTTGGTTAACATATTTCATAACATTTGGTTAACATTTTTAATGCACATCATTGTGAAGAGGGAAAGGTACATTTAGCATAATCTGTTGAGGAATGTATTTTGTAAAACAAATTTTAAACATATTTAATTTAGTTTAAATGCTTTAATTAGTATGTCCAACATTCCATTATAAAGAGAATACTTTATGAAACTGTAGTCTACAATTACTATTAACAATCCAACACAACTTTTCCTAATCTAACATAAGGAGTAACACAAATAACCTTCATGGCTAATAATTTTACTTTTTGTATTGGCAAATACACAATTTGTGTAGCAGTGTTCCTGACATGTCATACAAACTGATTGCTGATTGCTGATTGGATTGTGTTCACCAAGTCTGCGTTTATAATCTCTTTCTCACTTTCTGTTGCGCGCAGGCCTGGTTCTGAATATCAGACGGAGATTCTTTAAGGCTCGTGGGGCGAGTTGAAAGCAAGTTTTGAGTGAAATCTGCGTGACTTAATAGGCAAAATCTCTGTGATTCCCATAACTTGCGCAGAAGTGATTCCCATGAACAAATCTTTTAGAGCACCGAACCCAGTTCGCTGAAGCGACTTGTTCGTTCAGAATTCGCACATCACTGGTCTGCTGTTAACTGTCAACACATTTGGCTTCAATACCCAGAAATCTAGCAAGAAACATTGACAAACGTACTCTTCTAATCATTACAGTGGGTATCTACTTAATGCAGCTTTTGATATAGGATATAATAACAAAATAAGAATATTGTACTACAACTAATTATGGAGAGATCAACATAATCAAATGACTTACAGGATTATAATTCATGATTTCAGTCTTAATTGTCTGTGTGGAGTTTCGGTTTGCCGCGTTCAGCTACCTGTATGCGCAAGCAGTATGACAGCAGTCTGTGATGCTGGATTAGAACTCACTCAGATTGGCTGCCCTGATTGCTGATTTTCATTGTCCCTTTTGCGATTGGGTGAAAAAAAAATCTGTTAAGATTTGGATATAATTCATTTTAGGTCTACTCAGTAGCAAATTTTGTTTTAAAAGTAGCAAAGTAGCCTACTTCACATAGTGAAATGCACACTTAAGTAAGTAATACTCATGAAAGTACAAGTACCCAAAAATAATACTTAATTACAGTAACGGGAGTAGTTGTAATTCGTTACTTCCACCACTGCCTACTCGAAGGCATTACTTTGCAGACGTCCCGGAATTGTGCTCCACCGATGCGACCCATCTTCAGTACCGCGGGCTGCCCTTCTTATACTCTGCTCAACTCCTGTCCCCTGGTTCGATAGCATTAGCAACGCCATCCACTCAGCTGGCCAACTCTACACTCCAGATCTTCGCCCTCAATCCTTCAATCAACTCTCTGGAATAAATAACTTGCTGGAGTAGCTGATTACCAGTCCCTCTTCATTATACGGGCCACTTGCGATCTTTTGAACTGACAATTGTAAGGAGGTCGACATCCATAGCATGCTTACCATTGCTAGCTAGCTTTATGCTAAAGCCTTTGTTTTGAATCTCATACTGTGCGCAGTGCACTCTCTAAATAACGTTTTCCAACTGGCTACTTCCTTATCCGTGACTGCTTACTGCATTTATTTTTATATTTCTATATTATCTTTTTGTCAGTATGGCTCGCTATTTACTGTTTCTGTTAATTTTTATAGCTTTTTTTCACTACAGATGTCTTATCATTAGCTCCCCTAATTTCTCCTTTACCCAAATTCAATTGGCTGATGTCCTGAAAGAACTGCAAAAGCTTGACCCTTACAAATCAGCTGGGCTTTATAACCTGGACCCAATCTTTTTTTTAAATCTGCAGCAACCATTGCTACTCCCATTACTGCCTGTTTAACCTCTCTCTTATATCCCCAAAGATCCCTAAAGATTGGAAAACTGTGGCAGTCATTCCTCTTTTCAAACGGGGACACACTCCTGACCCTAACTGCTACAGACCAATTCCTATCCTGCCCTGTCTCTCTAAAGTTTGCAAAAGCCAGATTAATAAACAGATTACCCAACATTTTCAATCCCACAACACACTCTCTGCTGTGCAATCAGGTTTCCGAGCTGGTCATGGCTGCACATCTCATCATTAACACTCAATGTCTTAAATTCTATAACAACTACCATTGATAAAAAATATTACTGTGCAGCCATATTTATCGGCCTGCCCAAGGCTTTCGATTTGGTCACTCATTGTGTCCTTACTGGCAGATTTAGTAGTCTCGGTTTTTCGAATAACTGCCTCAGTTAGATTACCAACTACACCATTTCAATTTATTATGCAAATTGGAATTAAGTGCCATAAACATTGAAAATTTAGTTTTTCAATCAAACTAATGGATGGTATTGTGTCTCTGGGGTCTTTGGATCACTGAAATCAATCTCAGACACCTGTGATAATTAGTTTGCCAGGTAAGCCCAATTAAAGGAAAACTACTAAGAAGGATGTTCCACATTATTAAGCAGTTAACTATTCAAGCAATATGGGAAAGAAAAGCACCAAATATTGCAATGCCTTAGACAAGGTATGGAAACATTAGATATTTCACGAAAACTTAAGCGTGATTATCATAGTGTCAGTGCTCGAAGTGGGGCGGTACTCACCGGTACGCAGTACCGGCACTTCTACATTTTACCCTTAAGCGTACCTGCACTTTTTCTTGCGTACCACCAGGTAGCCGGTACTCAATCACACCGACAGAGAAAGCGTCAGTTTCAGAAAGATTGGTAATGATCATAACGTTACATACACTACACTACCCAGAGGGCACTACATGACTTCAGATCTCTTGACGAATCGCGTAAAGTCAAGCAGTCGGCCCATCACAAGTTTGCTTCTCCACGGACGATAGTTCGAAAAAGCTGTCTGATGTTGGTCTAATGACTGCGGCTGCTGCCTGGTCGTAACAGATTATTCACCGCTGAAAACCAAGAAACTAAAAAGTTTCTCTAAATAGAAGTGTGTTATTTGCAAGTCGTTATGTTAGCCTGGCTTCAGAAATGTACAAAAACAAGGCGTGTTCCAGAGCCAGACACGTCAACAGAGGTCCAGTCCAACAGAAACATCTATTAAGATTCATGAGCTTCAAACTAATGTTAATTAAAACCCTTCACAGTCTCCCGACGTTCGCGAACGGTAGATTGCTTGGTACCGATTGAAAGATGAAGATCAGACGAAGAGAATGTGTGGTAGCTCATCCCTGTGGGTTAAACACAGCCGGAGCTATAGCGCTTCAAAGTTGGTCATGTTTTTTAGACAGTAGCTTTTTTACTAAACACATTACAGACAGGATGTAAAAAAATAGCTGGGATTTCATAAACATATAGAAATTTAGTAAGAAATGGGTGCAGCATTTTGATGTTGACTTGTTTGTATGGCCTCCAAACTTTGCACACTGGTTCAGGAGCCCCGTGGGCTTGACAATATGCATTAAAAAGCCATATTCATCATAGTTTACATACTTTAACACATAAAAAAACAATATATATATATATATATATATATATATATATATATATATACACACACACATATGTTCTTTAGTTTTTTTTTGGATAAATATTTAATAAAACAATTCATTAACCCAGGATGTTGGATTTCATTCATCCATGTTGTACCAATGGGTCTGCTGAGTCAAAAACCATAAAGCACTTCACTATAGGTCAAAGTATGATCTTTCTAGGAGCCAAAAGATCAACTTTGTGCCAGGCAGACCTAAAACTCCTTAGACCTTGAAGGTTGATGTGAGCGGAACTGCTAGCATTAATGAGGAGTCTGCAGCTACCAACCTTAACGTTACCTTAGTCAATGACACCGATGTCAACAATAATGTGAGTAACAAAACACATGTATGGCCTGACTGTTGGTCAAGGGACATACACACACACACACGACTTGTTTAAATAAATACATTTATGTTGTTATAAATAACTATAAATAGTTGTTGTACCAGCAATATCTTAAATTTTGTTTTTCATTGTAGAAATCTCAAATGTCAGAACCATTTGCCAATACAAGAGAGTACCGGCACCTTTTTTCCCCCACTTCAAGCACTGCATAGTGTAAAGAGATTTGTGGCTGATTCAGAGCACAGACGGGTTCGTGCAGATAAAGGCATAATGAGGAAGGTTACTGCCAGACAAATTCATCGGACTAAGAGAGCAGATGCTAAACTGCCATTACAAAGAAGCAAAAAGGTATTTGAAGCTGCCAGTACCTCTGGAGTCCTGCGAACCTCAAGGTGTAGCATCCTCCAGAGGCTTGCAGTTGTGTGGACACCCACTATTCGGCCACCTCCTAGCCAATGCTCACAAATGCTCACATCTCCAATCCAAAATTAAAGCTAGAATTGGCTTCCTTTTTTGCAACAAGGCTTCCTTCACCTACACTGCCAAACACACCCTGGTCCTGTGTTTGCAATCCTAGATTTTGGTGATGTCATTTATAGAACTGCTTCTGAAAAAGTTAGACGTAGTCATTCACAGTGCCATCCGGTTTGTCACCAATGCCCCATTTAGCACCCACCACTGCGACCTATATGCACTAGTGGTCTGTCTTTACTACACACTCAACGCCTGTCCCACTGGTATCACCTCATATATACACAAAACCCCTTTGTACCTAAACTCTCTTCTCACCATTGCCTTACCCGACCCGTAACCTGTACTCAAGCAGGTACATCTCCCTGGTCAACCCAAAAGCCCACACCTTCAGTTTGCAGCAGCATATGACTACAAAAGAGTCTTAAACTCATGAACACCATCTCCCTCACCTCTTTTAAATCACGAGTATCAGAGCTTCTGTCTGATCATTGCACATACTGACCCCCCACACACTCACACTACTTCTGCCCATTTGCCGTAGTGCCTTGTTTTGTCCCATGGTGCCTTTGCATGCACTGATCTGCACAGTATCTAATTTGTTGTCTGCCATTTGCACAAATATATACTTGCACAGTTATGCTCAAATTTTAATTACTCCATCGAATTTGCCTTGCCAATTTACATACCAAGTTGATCTACCTCTCTAGTTCAGAATCTGTTGCACTAATTGTTCATATACCTACATCGTTTACTCTGAAGTTCCGCAACTTTTTTTTGTTTGTATTTTTATTCACTTTGTGATTCATGCGTAATATGTGTAATGTATTTGTAACTTTGAGTCATTTGCACCATCTTCACTTTATCTGGGCCAGGTCACCAAAAGAGAAATTGTTCTCAATGTACCCACCTGATTAAATAAAGTTTAAATAACTAAATAAAAAGACTTACTTAGAGCATCATGCTAGAGGTCCATTACATGTTTCCAGGTGACTATGGGAGAATGTACAGCAATGTACAACATTTCCTACAGAATATACAATTGGTGTGAAAAAAAGAGAATGTATACTGTATATACTATTGGCTATATTTATGTGTCTAATTACGTAATTGGTCCAAAAAACATAATGTAATCTGCATTTTAGTAGCATAGCTTATGACATTATTTTTCCCCCCAATTTTCTTCCCTCCCAATTCCCTTTTATACTGCCTTGTTGGCAGGTCCACAACTCCTTGAACAGGTCTGTGAGATGGCGAGGGGCACGCACATGGTTTATCCAACCACATGTCGCCCAGCCGCCAATTCTTTTCGCACTGCAAATTCAACACGGAAGCCTTTAGTCAGATTATGCACGGGATGATTACGCTTACCTGTTTTTAACACATTTGCAGTATTTTCAAAGAGTGTGTGTGAGTGAAAGAAAGATTTTATAGTGTCACAGTGCAGCTATGTTTATGAAAGGTGATATGATTGTATTGGTGATGAATATAACACACACATCCTGATTTAAATATACACACAAACTATCAGGGATGGACTGGAACAAATATTCGGCCCGGGACTTTAGATGGAGTGGCCGGCTGGGGGCTGGCGCGGGGGTGCGGTTTCTCCCCGCGTCGGTCATTCACTCTGGGTTTCTCCTCATCTAAATATAGAGTTAGTCATCCTGCGGATGCAAAAGCCAGTCCATTTCAGCCTATACTGTCCCCTGTTTTAATACGTACAGGACTGTAACTGGCCGACCGGCTGTTAAAGTGAAAATATGACGGCCAGTTTGGCCCGGAATGGACCGGCCGTTCGGAAAAACTCCTGACCCTCCCAATGGCCAGTCCATCCCTGACAATAATACTTCTGCGATTGAACCAACTGGCACCTGATCTGGACACAAGGAATTGCTGGAAAGTGACGTGGCAGGATAGATAGTCTGACTTATCTAACTCTAACGGGCCCTGTCCACTAGGCACTTCAAAGACGAACTTCGCACAGTGAAATTTCGCCTCCCATTCATTTTCAATTGGGTCACGTGACAGTGCGCGCGGGGCAGTGTGGGATACCTGGCGATGCGAAGCTACCTGAGAAGCGCAGAAAGATAGGATAAATCCTAATTTATGCAAATTTGAGACGAATTTCGCTAGTCAGTGTTGGGCAACAGCCAATCAGAAACGTTGTTTCTGTTCCTCCTGTCTGCATCATCCATTTGAAAAGTTACCATACAATCGTTATCTACGACCAACACGAAAATAATAATTAATGTGTCTTGATTTCCAAACGTACAACATGTTTAATCTCTGTAAAAATGCAGTGACACACTTTGTAATTACGTTGCTTGCTTGTGAACTTAGCTGTAGCCCTCGTCTGCCGTTAAGCAGCAATGTCAACACGACAAGAATCTTCCTGTCATTATTCATGTTTGCAATGGAGATCTTTGTGTAAATCGTTTTATATGCAATTATTCCCTTCGTATATATGTAGACTATATCGGGAAGTCATATTGTTTTAGCACAATATGACTACTCAGTAGGACGATATATATGAGAGCTAGTCAGCTCCCTGCATTTTACACCGTTTTTGGAACAGTTTAAACATACACGCCCACAAGCAGCCAGCGAAGAGCGATCCAGGCGTTTGCACGCAAATTTCAAAATGGCAAGTGGACAGGGCCCGTAAGTCCTGGGCAGCGCTATGCCAATTTGCGCTGCATTGTGAAGAAGGCTCGGGGAAGGTCAGAGAACCCATAGTCATGCTTGAACCGGTGACTATCATGACGTAGACTGACGTGGAATGAGGCGACTTAGTCAACTACACCACGCGGACCGCCCCTGATGAAACCATTTAATATGAATCTATACCAATCTTAAATTGATATGTTTTCTTTTTCTTTTTAATAGATTTAGGAGAAATATAGTGTTTGCTGAGTGAAGCAAGATATACAGTAGACCTATTGTATGTACTTGGTCAAGACAATAAATTCTGCAGTCTACGCTCACTCCTACACTCTTCATCCTGTGAATCAGTTGTTTAATTGAACTCCACCCTGTTCTGGATTTTTCTACAGTAGGTTTGCCAAGCATACAGCATGCTTCACTTTTCCTCCACTTTAACACAGTTGCTGAAGAAAAATCATTTAGGTTTAACTGCCTTGCTAACAAACAGAATGCTGTGTTTAACCTTTGTGGTCAGATTTGAACCAGGAACTTACAGACTGAAGTCAGATGCCCTCACTGGGCCACCTTGCCACCCCATGTTGTATGTTGTATTTTTCTGACTTGACCTAAACCTTTTTTGTTTAGGATACATTTCGATTCAGAGCTGGGATATATTTTAAATGTTACCAGCAACCAGCATGACAGTGTTCATTGATTCAAGCCCCCTGCTGTTCTTGTTCTTCCGAGTCGTGACTGACAGCCAGTTTTACACAGTACGCTAACTTGTATGTCGGCTCGACTACTGCAATTCTTTATATTGACGTATATCAAGTCACCAAATCGCCCGTCTTCAACTAGTCCAAAACGCTGCGGCCAGACTCATCCACAAATGTCGGAAATATGACCATTCTCAAATCTTTACACAAGGCTGCCAATTCGACAGAGAATTGTTTTTAAATCTCTACATAACCTAGCCCCGGTCTATCTCTCTGAACTTGTCCATTCTTACACTTCATCCCGAAACCTGAAAAAGATCTTGATCAGGCTTTGCTGGTTGTCCCTCGCGTTAGACTCAAGCGTAGAGGTGAGCGTGCATTTGCAGTAGTAGGCCCGCGACTCTGGAACTCCATGACCCTACAGATTAGAACGTCCCCTACCTTGTCTGTCTTTAAGTCTTTATTAAAAACCCACCTGTTCTCTTTAGCATACTAACCTTCATCTCTGGCTGATTTTACCTTTTTTTAGCCTACATTTGATATTGCTTTCATACTTGTGTTACTGTGTGTTGTGATATAGGTATTTTTTATTGTTTATTATTATAAAATACCTTTTATTATTACTTTAAGCACTTTGGTCAGCCTAGTGGCTGTTGTAAATGCGCTATACAAATAAAATGACCTTGACCTTGACCTTGCTTGCGTTGTCATAGAGAAAATTGGAATAGTAACTCAAAAAAGAGAATCAGGGAGCACATTAAAAAATACTTAACAATAATCAAGAATAATTTAGCACGACAGATCACCTATATTTAACTTAAATAATTTGGCTCACATTAAAAAATATATAGCTATACTGTAGATATAGATGTTGTGTGAATGTGAAATTCTTCTGCATTGTGTACCGAATAAAGGCTTCCGTGTTGAACAAGCACTGTGATAATAATCGGACGGCCCAGCAACATGTGGTTGGTGTAACCATGACAGTGCCCTCACCTAAAGAGGAGTTGTTGACCAATTGGGAGGTGAGGAAAATGGGAAACACATATCAAATAAAATGCTTCACTATTGGCACAACATTACTAGAGCAAGGAGTAATGTATTTCTATGGTAGAATTCAGGCTACACTTTTGATAATGTATTAACATACGATAGATGGCTAGTTGCATAAATTAATAGGTTTCTGTTTTTTTGTTCAGATATTAATGACATCTGGAATTTAACATATCTTCAATGTAATATTCAAACATCATGAGCATGATACATGTCAACCCTCACCAGATGATCCACATCTCTCAGCAGGTGCCAATCTGTTGTTGTTATTGCTTTGTTTCACATACAACAAGCTTTCATCAAGCCTTTCCTCAGTAAATCATCTACGAGGGAGAACAGTGTAAGGTTTTTAAAAGACCTTGGCACTCACCATTGCCTCCAGAGCCGGTCCTGACCTCCCTGGGGCCCTTAAGCAAAATTCTGCAATAAGGGGCCCTCCTACTTGACCCATGTGCCATTTAAACCATTTGTCAATGCCACACAGATACACCTGACACCCCAGTACTCCCACAACAAAACTCCCTCCTTTAAACAGTTGGCTTTGTCAGTTTAAAAAATGAGTAGATCTATACAAACCAGAATCAGGTATTAACAAACATTATTTATTTTTAATCACCTTCTTGTTTACTTAATAATGTGCACCTATGAGTGCCATCACGCCCAAATATTGTCTACACTCACCTAAAGGATTATTAGGAACACCATACTAATACTGTGTTTGACCCCCTTTCGCCTTCAGAACTGCCTTAATTCTACACGGCATTGATTCAACAAGGTGCTGAAAGCATTTAGAAATGTTGACCCATATTAATAGGATAGCATCTTGCAGTTGATGGAGATTTGTGGGATGCACATCCAGGGCACGAAGCTCCCGTTCCACCACATCCCAAAGATGCTCTATTGGGTTGAGATCTGGGGCCTCATTTATAAAACTTTGCGGTGGATTTCCGTCAGAAGTGGCGTACGGACAAAATATAGGACGTGCGTACGCAAAGAAACATTCAGATTTATAAAACCATGCGCATGCACGTCCTACGCTGTTTTTCCTTTATAAATCACAATCAACTCTAATACGTGGCACAGCTTTTGCGGATACATGTCACGCCCATAATCGCCCATAAATAGTCAGTGAAACTCCCCGAAATTAATATTCATTGATTGAGAAATCATGGCATACACAGTAGTGAGGAAAACCAAAAAAGCAACTTCACTCAATGTCAAGTAGAAAATATTGTTGGCGAGGTGGAAAAGAGGAGGAAAATGTTGTTTTATGCGCACAGTGTGCCTATTACGAACGGCAAAAATGCGTTGGAGTGGCAAAAGGTTGCAGACGATGTGAATGCCGTGGTCGAAATAAAAAAAGTGGTCAGATATCAGTCGATGTCGAAAAGCGTCTATAGCGCTTCAAAGTGTCTGCCACGGGTGGGGGAAATGGGTAACATTAGAGCACCATGTCTGCATCACAAGTTATCTGGACATTGGTGGAATGAAAATGCTTTCGATAAATGAAAGCATTCTCATTCGGTCTCCTTATGGCAACATGAGTGCAGTCAAAAGCATCGATTACATTTGAAATACCGGACATAGCTCCAAATTGTGCTTTTTGATTGCCTGTTCACCCGCCGTGTACGGACACTTCATGTACTCAGCTATCACTCGGTTGAGATATCCCTCACTTGTCAGTAAAGAAGGACCGCACATTTTCCCGTCAAGTTTGCTTTTTATAAATCCCAATTATTGCGTAGAGAGATGCGTACGTCTTCTTTTGTGCATACGCCAGCTTTATAAATGAGGCCCCTGGTGACTGTGGGGGCCATTTTAGTACAGTGAACTCATTGTCATGTTCAAGAAACCAATTTGAAATGAATCGAGCTTTGTGACATGGTGCAATATCCTGCTGGAAGTAGCCGTCATAGGATAGGTACATAGTGGCCATAAAGGGATGGACATGGTCAGAAACAATGCTCAGGTAGGCCGTGGCATTTAAACAATGCCCAATTGGCACTAAGGGGCCTAAAGTGTGCCAAGAAAACATCCACCAAAATATTACACCACCACCACCAGCCTGCACAGTGGTAACAAGGCTCAACAGAAATCGAGACTCATCAGACCAGGCAACATTTTTCCAGTTTTCAACTGTCCAATTTTGGTGTGCTCTTGCAAATTTTTGCCTCTTTTTCCTATCTGTAGTGGAGATGAGTTGTATCCGGTGGGGTCTTCTGCTGTTGTAGCCCATCCGCCTCAAGGTTGTGTGTGTCGTGGCTTCACAAATGCTTTGCTGCATACCTCGGTTGTAACGAGTGGTTACTTCAGTCAAAGTTGCCCTTCTATCAGCTTGAAGCAGTCGGCCCATTCTCCTCTGACCTCTAGCATCAACAAGGCATTTTTGCCCACAGGACTGCCGCACACTGGATGTTTTTCCCTTTTCACACCATTCTTTGTAAACCCTGGAAATGGATGTGCGTGAAAATCCCAGTAACTGAGCAGATTATGAAATACTCAGACCGGCTCGTCTGGCACCAACAACCATGCCACGCTCAAAATTGCTTAAATCACCTTTCTTTCCCATTCTGACATTCAGTTTGGAGTTCAGGAGATTGTCTTGACCAGGACCACACCCCTAAATGCATTGAAGCAACTGCCATGTAATTGGTTGAGTAGATTCTTTCATTAAGGAGAAATTGAACGGGTGTTCCTAATAATCCTTTAGGTGACTGTAGATTAGTCCTAACAGAGGGTGCTGCTGGAAAACAGGAATTTAGTTTGTGAAATCGCATATGAACCCATGGTCACACACGACACAGTTCTCTTTTCTGAACAGTAGTTAGTAAACACTGCTACGTTATCAAATTTAATAAATAGTTGTATTTCACTCTCAAGTTTGTCTTGCACAAAGGCTGGCAAGCAAGCAAGACACTGAAAGACCAAGAGATGCACTGCCCATCTAGCTAAAATAGCAAGAAAGACAGATTAGAAAGAGAAGCAATACGGTATTGCAAGGTAGAACATCAACTTAACGTTACTGTTTAATAATAACCAGCACTCCCATGGGCACAAAAATGGGTGCTTTACGACCATGGCCTGTTCATCCAACATGGAAGCCTTTAGTCAGATCATGTACGGGATGATTACATTCACGGATAACGCATCCCCAAAATCTCACCTAGAGGCCCCAAAATTGCTTGAGCCGGCCCTGCACATACAAAGGCTAACAAAATAATCAAAGACCATACCCAACTGCGATACCGGCTGTTTTTCTTCTTTCTATTTAAGAGGCATGAGGTGTATTATCTAAAAATGGCTTTAATAAGGATACATTTGATTGGATGATTCAACAGGGCAGAGACAGAGAGACTGACAAGCTTTTTTTTATCAGACTAGCAGAGTGCTGATTAACTGCGGTCGGATGGTTTGCAAATTCCAATACTTCTCCTACTCTATGTGATGTCATATACATTGCTGATACAATCTTATACCGATAACTTATACCATGAAACTGCATTTCATTTCTAACCTGTAGGGGACCTACAATGTGTGATTACATGGGGGGGCCTAACACTGGTATTTATGTAGTGTGAACAACACCATTCATTATGTTTTCTCCTTAAAGAACTCCTGTTGACTACCAGCGTCATTGTCCACTCTAAAATAATTATATTATCCAAATAGTGTGTTGTTTTCCCTGCTGCAATCTGATGACTATAAAGATGCACTGACACTGTACAACATTTCATTTGAATCACTACACTTGTAGTCTGAAAAGATGCGTACATAAATTGATACATCCACTGCTGCCACTTATCTTAGCTTTGGCAAATGTTTGTTTTCTTGTCAAACCACAATGTGTTTTTGGAGTATACCTCCTATTTTCTTGTCAATTTGCTATTTTTTTGGATCTCTAGGTTTTTGGTTTTAAAGTCAGGTTTCAGGTGTAAAGGAGGCTTTGGTCCCAGTTTGACTCCATGTATACATAAGTTAATTTTTTTTAATGCAGCTCCGATGCAGTATTATTACATAATGTTGTTGTTTTCCATTAAATTTTCTTGTTATTTTACGTGAGTTGATACATAATTATCTATTTTATCAGACACTGCTATACATTTTCCACCAAAAAATACACATTCAACAATCTCTAAGCCTTTAATTTTAACATATTATAGCCTATAAAGCCAGGAGTGTGTTTGATATTGGGGGGGACATACCATATTTTTATCAAATTGTTCTTATTATTGGGGGGGATCCATATTGCCTGCCTCTAACATTGTTCCTCCTGGCCCCCCGCTCCTACACCCTTGACCTCTACTTATGGTGGAGAAGGTGTAATGGTCTGAGGCTGTTTTTCAGCATTTGGGCTAGGCCACTTTGTTCCAGTGAAGGGTCATCCTCATGCAACAAGATACAAAGACACGTGGGTGCTTCTATCAGTTTTAGAGAAGGCCCTTTCCTTTTCCAGAATGACTGTACCACCGTGCACAAAATGGTGACCATAAGGACAAGGTTTGACAAGTTTGGTGTGGAGGATCTCGAGTGGCCTGCACAGAGTCCTGACCCCAACCGCACTGAAAACCTTTGGGATGAGTTGGAACAGTTTCCCAGAAGGGTGCTGTCATATCCATAAATAGGGGGCCAACTTTATATGAATGCCCATTGTTTCAAAATATCATGTCCAACCTCCTTCTCTCGTCCAGGGCATTGAAAATGGGTTGTGGATGGGTATTCCAGCATAACAACGACCCAAAACACCCGGCCAAGGCAACAAAGGAGTGGCTCACGAAGAAACACATTAAGGTCCTAGAGTGTCCTAGCCAGTCTCCACACCTTAATCTCATAGAAAATCTGTGAAGGGAGCTGAAGGTTCGAGTTGCAAAACAAAACCTTGATGACTTGGAGAGGATCTGCAAAGAAGAGTGGGGAAAAAACCCTCCTAAGATGTGTGCAAACCTGGTGGCATACTACAGGAAACATCTGAACTCTGATTGCCAACAAGGGTTTTACCACCAAGTACTAAGACATGTTTTGCAAAGGGCTCAAATACTTATTTCACTCATTGTAATGCAAATAACTTCATAAATTTTTTTTAAATGAGGTTTTCTGGATTTTTTTGTTATTCTGTCTCTCACTGTTCAAATAAACCTAACATTAATAATAATAATAATTTCTTATGAATTTCTGATAATTTCTTTGTCAGTGGGCAAATGTACAAAATCAGCAGGGGATGAAATTATCTTTTCCATCACTGAATGTAGTCTTAATCTATATACAATATACATATACTATATAATATATAAATATTGACATGGCATTAATAAAAGTTAAACTATCTATTACATTCTATTGGTTTATCAGCCACATCCCAGTGGTGTCTAGAAAGTATTCCCTAAAAATAAACAATATTGTGATAGACATGAAACACTCTGTATTAAAGAGTATGCTTTGTTACTAATGACAGATGTATATACACCTCAGATAATGTATTAAAGAATATGCTTCGTTACTAACGACAGATTAATATACACCTCACATAATGTATGAAAGAGTAGGTTTTGTTACTAATGACAGGTGTATATACACCTCAGATAATGTATTAAATAGTATGCTTTGTTACTAATGACAGATGTATATACACCTCAGATAATGTATTGAAGAGTATGCTTCGTTACGAATGACAGATGTATATACACCTCAGATAATGTATTGAAGAGCATGCTTCATTACTAATGACAGATGTATATACACCTCAGATAATGTATTAAAAAGTATGCTTCGTTACTAATGACAGATGTATATACACCTCAGATAATGTAAAGGAGAGTTTAAGATAATAATATAAAAACTATTTGAAGTTTGAGTTTTTAGACTATATCCCCAGCCCATACAAAGACGTCTCTTATGCTTACTATCTCTCCCTTCCTCTTTTTATATGGAAAAACATTTTTCATATCCTCTCACTGCCTTTTCCATATCCTCTCACTGCTTCTTTCATCTCTTGTGTCTTCAGGTCCTTATACTCTCCTTCCCAATCATGGACCTTGAATTCTATTCAAGGCCTGCCTTTCTCCCTCTGCCACATTCACTACCAAAGCCTGTCTAACAAAGCTGTGATGAACATTTTCCATAACTCACCACTGTGACCATAATAAGGGCATTTTGCCACTGAACGCCCCATCTGTTTCCACTGCATATGCAGCCAAGGGAAGTTGCTAGCTTCTTTGTGAACCACTCTTTCATTGGGAGATCCAAAAATCTGCATTTTCTATTTAAATTGTTTTGGAAATGAAAACTGTCTGAGTTTCTTGAGTTCACAACACAATGGCTAACATGATCTTAAGCTTGTTTTTCAGATGGTTCTACATTTTGAAATTTGAAATGCATTTAATTATCTGTAAAATATTTAGACATTGTTACCGGTCTTCATGTTAATATTCATTTTTTCAGTGTGTCAGAATTCATCAGTAAACATGTTATCCCACACTTTGCTGTTCATGGGGAAATGCTATAGCTATACAGAGTTGTATAAAAGTAAACTGCAATTTTGTTTTTGAAAGAGTATGCACATGTCCATAAAAAATATTAAGTATGGGTCATGATCAGGCCACAAACTCTCAACCTTTGTATTTAGAGACAGGTACTATACAGCTATACAGAAGCTGGTGCTCTGAGTTAATTTCCAGAATTTAACAATGCAATCATACATGTTAATAAACATTTCAAACCTCCTTATTTTCCCATCAACATAATTGAGCATTGACATCTTCTTGAGTTATGCAGAGTTGATTTTATTGATTAGAAATGGCCAGAAAATGGCCTCCACATGGTTCAGCGTTCTAAGTCGCTTCTTTGCAGCACATCAGTGTCACGACGGTCAGAGTTTGAATCCCTGTTGTGGCAGTCCATTTTTGCATGTGGTTTCTACTACAGGTGGCACAGATTGGTGCAGCGCTCCCTGGGGCCGATGGATAAGTAGTGGGATACAAGTAACTTGACACGTCGCTCTCATCCAACTTCCTTTTTGCAGGTTGGATGCTTATTATTGCAGCCATGGTTGTAGCGTTGAACGGACAGTGTGATAAGAATTGAATGGCTCGATCTTCAACCATCCTATCATTAAGTGTATTTAGCAATTTCAGATCAAGTGACGCATAATGGTCGGCAAGCTATAAAGTCAGCAGAAATTACACTTAAGTGCAATATGGGTAGTCTTTCTCTAGATGACTTTCCTCAAGGGCATAGGAGCATGAGATATATGGGGAGATATGTTCCCCCTAGTGTTAGAGGCAGGTAATGTGGTCCCCCCAATAATATGAAAAAACTGCAATAATATGCCCCCCCCCCATATTAGAATCACTCCTATGCAAACATAATTTAAGTTGATCTAAGAACAACTACTGTATATGCCCCTATTTGGGTTGGCTCTAAGATTCAAAATGATAAAATGACTGCCAGGATGAAAATCAATATCGGATTAACCAATTAGAAATTGTAGTGCATTTTGAAAATATCACCCCCAATTAGAGCGTACCAAAAGTGTTAGGACAATTGGTTTAACAGCTGTTTCTTATTAGGCATGTGTTTTTTATTTGCATAATTACTCCATGCACAAAAGAGCTGTCAATGTCAGGTCTTGAGTCTTTGCATTTGGATTTGTTGTCAGCTGCTGGTGTTTGACAACTAGAGGATTATGGCAGTGTTAATGCAAGTCAAACTGGCAATCACGAGGCAGATACATCAAAATAATCAATCAGAGGCATACAGTTGTGAAAACACTAGGTGTGTCAAAATCAACTGCATTCGGAAAAAGAAAACACTGGTAAGCTTCACAACTGCAACCAAACCAGTAGACCTCGTGAGACAAGGAATATTCACCGTAATGTGAAAAGAAACCAAAAACAGAACAGGAACTCTTTCCAGGAGGTAGTGTTTAGGCACAACTATAATGAAAAGATTTCACCAGCCAAACTCCATAGGCTGGACTGAAGGTGGAATAAACAATAGTTGTCCTAAAGAAAATTCTACCTCAAGAAATACACAATAAATTTGATGAGCTACTATCGAACAATACTTTCACCCATAGATAGCATACCCCCTCAGAGGTTTGCTTGGCAGGGTGTAATTTTAATCGAGTGAATGGAATAGTTTCCCTCTTACATGCCTCTATCTCAAACAACTTTGTTTACTTTTACCTCTGGCAATTAAGCAGGAGGGACTTGCCATTGCAGGCCCCACCTCTCTACTTGTTTTTGGCATTATGTCAGGTTTTATTGTTCCACTGTTTCCTTGGGTAATTGTTGTTGATTAAATTTATGCGTGTGCTGTTCATGTTGTACAGGAACAGAATGGGGTCCCATGGCGTTGCTGGGCACCCCGTGGTGTGTAGTAACTCGGAGCTGTGGGCTGAGTCTGATTGGTCCCTGGTGACAGCCTTGTACACATTCAAAGCGCCTGCTCTACTCAGCATCTCAAGGCCATATTTCAACGCAGAGGAGAATGACTTGGGAGGACTATATTTCTCGGAGCACAAAGATCAATACGTCATGCACCCACATGAGACAGCGGGATTTACCGCATAACGGTGTGAGTTATGAACACATCCTCCTTCGATTCCTCCTCCACCCTGATGGTCATGAATTGCATGAGACAACCGATAATCCACCATCTTGTGCCAACCTTTTTTCAGTCCAAATGACCTACGCAGCTTGCATATGGGATAATGTCTATTTGATGGTCTGATGATTGACAAATATATTATTCACTTTCATACATTCAGGAAATGGAAGAAAGTTTGATTTCACTTGAAATTGCATGACCCATTGCAACCTCCATCTAGACTAACAATACAATCAAACAGAAACATTTGGAGGTACTATTGAGTCACAGACATTAGCTATTAAACTTGTTTTTTTTTCATTGTCAGTGGGTATGTTAATAGTAATGTTCTTACACAGAAAACGTGTCTACTCGCGTCCCCTTTGAAGCTGCTGTCCACCCTACAGTGAACATTACTCAACCTAGACCAAACAATAATGAATCACCCTTCATTACCATAAGGGTAAACCATGACGGCTAGGAAATAGATCTTATGCTTGTGGTTGTCTAGGTTTCTAGGCTCACATGTGCTTAGCATTTAGACCACCATGTTGCTGTGCAGCCAAGTGAATTGAATATAAAACCTTTGGACTAAAGTCTTGGCCAATGCCTGTGTTGTTACGGCCTCGGAGAATGTGCAACCTTGTGGACAACTCGAAGCTTGGTAAATTAATAAAATATTACACTACGTTCAGAGTAAAGCAGGTGATATATACAGTATATACCATGCTATATATAATCCAATTGATTTCATAGACATTGCAACAATGAACAGCAGCAGCTATTTTTTATATTGTGAAATAGTGAAAATATATATTGTTGCCCATCACCTTCTGAGGTTACTGCTGATCATTCTGCTAAAGATATCCCCACACACAGTGTTCTGTAGTTCAAATTAATTGAGTCATCATTGTGTATTGTAGTCACAATGCTGGTCATATAAGAGGTTTAGTTTCAGAAGTGAAAGTAAGCATCATGTACAGTATAAGATAGCATGTCAGTTACTATCTTGCTAAATACAGTATGTGAGGTAGCTAATTTCATTGACATGACTTCCCATTTACTGTGAAAAACCTGTTACTAATTAAGATTTCACATGTGGTTATTTTGGGGCATCACATGTCAATACTGGATTTCTTCATGTTATCAGATGTGATTAAAAGCAATCACGGATTTGTGTTTTCATGGGAAACTCATGTGGTTTTTCTTTAAAGCCAATTGAAATATCCACAAGCAAGGCCAGATTCAAGGCATTAAACATGTAAACCTCAAATTGTGACTGACTTCGGCCTATAATGGAACAGGGCGACAGTGATGCCAAAAACAACTAATTTATTTCTATAATGCGACAATCACTCACTGTATATTTGTTGTAGTATAACACGGAATGAGCTGCCATTCCCTAGTGAATGTTCCGCACATGCCTGGATGTGTAGTATTCTGTGTGTATATATATAATGTGTGTAAATAAACTCTAAGTAGAATCATTGCAACCTTGGGTTCTTGAAAGGTGCTATAAAAATAAACATATTATTATTATTGTCATACCTCAGTTAACCATGACATTCCAAGTTTAGGTTGAGTGTTTTTGACACTGGCAAGAATTCATGACATACTGTTGAGCATAAATACAACCCACAAGGTTATACCCATTTTTGCTCAATAACTTTTTTTATTTTACAACCAATGTACAAAATCTTATACTGCATCTTTAAAATCACATGGGAGAGTGGGGTAATAAGAGCCAGTATGTAGGTTCACCCACCACCTTTATCTGGTGTAGAATAACAATGTGGATGAAGTGGTAATCATATTTATTCGCAAAAAACAGTGTTTTGCTTTTTTTTGGAAAATCAGGTATAATCAGTCTCTCATCAACAGTGTAACACTCCATGTTGTATGGGAAGAACTGAGACAGTCGCAAAGGTACAGTATAGTGACAAATCAAACAGAGTTTAATGACGAAAATGCATACAAAGAAAAGTAGCCACAAAGGGCAAAAAGAAACTCAA
Organism: Umbra pygmaea; assembly: GCA_016801145.1. Lineage (NCBI taxonomy): Eukaryota > Metazoa > Chordata > Actinopteri > Esociformes > Umbridae > Umbra > Umbra pygmaea. The sequence continues at coordinate 32,709 of JACXGM010000361.1, read as the reverse complement.
ACAACACACATTTTGTTTGAGGACTCACATGAAACAATAACTGATAGCTCACAACACAACTCACAGGACTTGAAGTGAATACACATACTGACTGAAGTGAATGCAGCTGGACCTGATTGAGAGTGATCTATTGGACAAACCAGAGTCATGGAAACAGTCAGGTGAAGAAAAGTCCAAAAACTGAGAAAATTTACTTTTTGTAACAGTAAGCAGTAAACACACACAGGGAAAGTAGCAGGTACACCTCCTCTAACTCATCAAGAGGGGCGACTGTTACAAAAAGTAAATTTTCTCAGTTTAAAAAGTTATATCAGATATGTATGTTGATGAACTGGTAGTGTGTAAAAACATAAGTGATTTAGCAAAAATACAGCTCTTTTCCCAAAATGGTCGCCATGTGGCAAAATGAACCAGAGCCTTGGGGGTAAGTTCAACAAGTGTTATGCTATATTTATAGGCTACAATGTTTGCTATTATAGGCTACCAAATATACAGTAGCGAGTCTACACAGTGTAAAACAAATAATCTGCGGATGTTGCTCAAAGTAATAAAAGTTTCAATCAATTTTAGTCTTTCATGTCTATTTCTTAATCCTACAGACTTGTCAAACTATCTTCACGGTTTAGAACTACAGAAAAAATGTGTTGTAATATTTATTTAATGAACACCAATAATATCAGCAGAATGGAGGATTTAATTAATAATTATATTTAGACTTTTGTTTTTACATTTTATGAAAGTACACATTCAGATCTTTCAAACAATCACTGTAATTGGAGGAACAATATGACTTGTATGATGCTTTACATGATAACACACTTAACTGAAATTGTGAGATATATTTTTTTTTTACATTACTACTGGAAGTCCATAGCCTAAAATGTCTTTTGTTTACGAGCTAATTTCTAAAGGTTGTGTAGGCACATACCATTTTCATAGTTTGTATAGTGTAGGAAGAGATGTTTCCATCCATAGTTTACCAATACTTCCATAAGACACATTTTTTAAATTTGAATATTAGAAATTTATTCCGCAGTATTCTTTGTCACAGCTGTGGTCTTAAATGACAAGGGCCCTTGAGACCCTATATCTCAGGCTGTGTACCACGTAAAGACTCCATTTCGTAAAGACTCCATTTTCAGATTATGCTCACAGAAGAGCAGTTTATTTATAGCTAAAGTTAATAATGCTAACATAAGATGAATGGTTTACAAATGTGATTTAAGCAAATTTCTGAGTTTTACCGCATTTTACATTGGTTAAAAACAGTCTGACTTTTGATCAATTTCGGACAGTTTTTTAATATGCTGAAAAAGAGAAGTTTATGTCGCTTTTACATTTCTACCACACGCCAAATTTTTATCAAATGTTTCTTAGTGTGTTGAAACCAAAAGTGAATGCAAACACGCCATATATTATGACAATCTGAAAGCTTGTCATATCAAATTCTTGAGCTGTGTTTTTTCTGCAAAGAGATGAAATTAACTCTAAACCAAATGAATCCCTTAATATACTGTAATGAGAATGTTTTATTTACTCAGCTAGTAACATAACCATTAAAAAAGCTAACAACAATGACAAGAAATTCAGTATGAAGGGATTGTCTCTACTTTTGCTACCTACTGTAGTTAACTCAATGATTGCTAAGCAGTCCTCATATCTCCACCTTTTCTATTGTTGGTCCATGGAATCAAAAATGAGCTTAATTAGGAAATTAAAAAAGTCAAGAACTCATCATGGCAAACATTTGCCAACAACATGGGATTGTGCAAAAAATGGTCTGAATATTATTAATTTACCAAGACAGATACATCTACAACTTGTAGACCATTTTGGCTAGTCTTGGTTGTGTGAAAGATTGTCACTGAGGAAAAAGCTGAATGGTTTTACTCATTAAATGTATTTCATAAAAATAACTGAATCATTACTGGAAACAAGTGGCTTGCTTTGTTAGACAACTCAGTACAGTCACGTCTCTTCACCATATCAACAGAGAATACTGTCCGTTAGAAACAACAGATATTGAGAGCAATATTGATTCTGAATGAAACATTCCAGAAAACCCTATTTTGTGCAATGGTTATAATATGCAATGGTTATACACAGTACATATTACTATTCTAATGCTAGAATTCATGTGGATTTAGTGGTAAGTGCGGAAACAAATGATGTAATGGACTATTAAGCAGGTCTACCAAAATGAATAAACAGATGATTAGTAGCACCTGGTTTTCAGGTGTTCAAGATGCAGAGGATTATATAAAGATTGGATTAATAATTCACCTATTCTTCTTTCAGGAACACCCTCCAATATGGTTTATAAGCTTTACCAGCCTTACCAATAAATATGTATAGTGTCGATTTTGATAGGGTGGAGGTTGGGGATGGTGGACCGGCGTATAAATTGACAACTCTCATCCTGGTGTTTGCGAGTTCAAATCCAGATAGACACTGTCTGTTTTGTTCTCTATTCCAGACTGATGCAAACATGTTGCACATGTGTTTCTGTAGACAGGCGATTATCTGTTTTTACCGCACTTAACCCTAACCTTAACCATGAATATATAATTTTGAACGCAATGGAATGTATTGTAATAGCAAAATGTGCAACTAAAATGTAAAAACACCGTAAATATGTTGGCATATAACGTAATTCATGTATTCAACAGAGAACATAATTTGGGAGAACTTTAGAGATATACTGTATGTTTTCTTTGGTCAAAATACATTCAGTAAGCCATTGCTTAGGTGGCTGATCAATATTTGTTTAGATGCAATTGTACTTTGGCAGTTTCTGTTTAACACCCCACTTAACATAGCGGTGATAGGGTTAAACACAAGACACGTGTTTGCCTCATGATTAGCCGTGTTGGCGAAAATGACAATCAATAAATGAAGCACAGCCGCAAACTCAAGCAAACATGACACTTCCCTTGGCCCAAGGGAAATAATCAATTTATAGACATACCCACTGGAAATACATGGTCCCTATCCCAACAACAATCACATTGTAAAATGATAGCTGTCATGGAATGTTTGTGCCCATTCTTGCCTAGCCAGGCATAAAACAGTCATGTTTATGCATCCGAATGAAAATATGTAAATAATGCAGAAGATTTGCTAAAGATTGTCTTGGTTGAGTGTGTGGCTTTGGCAATGACAAAGTCTGTCTGCCAGGCAACTGAGGAATTATTTTCCCCTTCTCCATCTTTTGCAAAGCAGCACACTTGACATTCTTCCATTCCAATTTCAGAAATGTCTTTGTGGAGTCTCTGAAAAGCTACTTCTTTTTTCCAGCAGAGAGGAGATGGGAGTAATTTGAAGCTAATGGAGCTAATTTGCTTGTAGAGCTGAACAGTAAGCTGTAGAAATCTGTCCCTTCTCATCATCAAGAAGATGTCAGTCTCATCTGAGGGGTTTTAAAAATGCCTGTCTACATGGACCACTTACTTTTAATAGATTTTAGAACAGTTCAGTTGGGTTCAGCTCAGGTTTGCAGAACAGTAGAGAAAACAGGAAGGGAAAACTGGCCTTAGGTATTCGCTGACATTTGAGGTCTTTCAAAAGAGTCACATTTATTTTCTTCCCATGTACCTTATTGGTCAGAAATAAGAGTTTTCCCCCCCTGGAAATACGTCAGAAAAAACAGCCTCATGTTATATTCAGGGTCCATACCGGTACTTTTAAATGGCAGTACACATCCACATCCACAGATGGTGCAAAAAATCTGTAAAACGAGTGTCCCCTTGCTGACTGAATTGCACGTCATTCACAACTAACTTACAGTGCAGCGGCCTGAAAACATAAGAGACACACTGATCATCTTGAGCGAAGTGGCTCAAAAGTAGTTCAAGTTAACCAACAACTTAGCAGATGTTTTAATGGAAATTTTAAGATTGTGGTGATGAATGCAGCGCAGTCATGAAACAACTCTCAAGCTGCCAAGAAATGGTGTCACAGAATGTAATATTGTAAGATGGTGAGCATAAAAAGTCAGTCTTAAAAATGTGAAGAGTCAGAGAAAAGCTTTCCGTGGTCCTCACAGCAGTCACTTCCAAATGTGAACATTTTCTTTATAATATATTGATAACATGATTTTATTTATTATTTATATGATTTTTTCCAACATGGAAGCCTTTTAATCAGTTCATGCACGGGATGACTACATTCACCGACTATACTTCCGCGATTGAACCAACAGGCGCCCAATCTGGACACAAGAGAACAATGTGGCTAGATAAGTCATCTGATTTGTTTTACCCAAATCTCAAGCAACACTATGCCAATTTGTGCTGTCACATGCAGGAGGCCCGGGAAATGTCAGAGAAAACATGGTCCAGAACCTGTGATTATCATGACATAGACTGTCGTGGAATGAAGCAACTTAGCCCACTACACCACGCAGACCCCAAATCAAATTAGGTTAATAGGAAAAACACAGTGACAAAAATAAAGCAGCCTCGATGGGCAAAACGTAATACTAAATAAAAAAGCAACACATTATTACACAGACCTCACATGCAACAATAACCAACAGCTAAAAAACACACTAACAGTAACTAAATTTAAGGCTCACCAGCAGGAGGGCAAATGTAACAAAGCTGTGAATAAGAGGTGAATTAAATATATATTTAATTTCATTTTATTTAGGTCAGGGACCATAGAAATATAATTATATTTATGTCACAGACCATGGAAATATAATTTTATGTCAGGGACCATGGAAATATTATTTTATGTCAGGGACTAAAGAAATATAATTATATTTATGACAGGGGCCATAAAAATATAACTATATTCATGCCAGTGAACATATAACAAAATATATATATATATATATATTTAACGGTATGTCAGGGACCATAGGAATATGAATATATTTATGTCAGGAACAATGTATTATGGCAACAAATGTATTATGAAAACAGAAATTACAGCTTGTAATAATATTAATAATAATTATTAATATTATAATAATGCATTTTATTTAATCCTCTCCAGGAACCATCACCTTAACATGGTGGAGAGGTTTGTGTGTCCCTATGAACCTGAGGTCTGTGCTTTGGTAGGGTCTCCCATGGCAAAGTGGTCTAAGGTGAGGGGCCAGACAAAGAATGGTTCAAGAAAACCCCAATGAATAATTGAGGAAGAGGTAGAGTGACCCTGCCCGGAGGAAGCCCGGGGCCCCCATCTGGAGCCAGGCCTGGATGAAGGTCTCGTCAGCGAGCGCGTGGTGGCCGGGTTTGCCAAGGAGCCTGGCCGGGCACAGCCCGATGAAGCAACTGGGGTGGGGTGCGCTGCCAAATGGGGGGTAGTGAAGGTCAGGGGCCTCGATGGACCAGACCTGGGCAGCAGAGCCTGGCTCTGGGGATGTTGAATGTCACCTCTCTGTGGGGGAAGGAGCCGGAACTTGTGCAGGAGATGAAGTGCTACCAATTAGATCTGGTGGTGCTTACCTCTATGCACACTCTCGTTCTGGAACCATTCTCCTGGATAGGGGTTGGACTCTTTTCTTCTCCGGAGTTGCCCAGGGTGTGAGGCGCCGGGCGGGTTTAAGGATACTCACAAGCCGGCTGAGCGCCGCTGCGTTGGAGTTTACCCAGGTGGACGAGAGGGTCGCCTCCCTGCACCTGCTAGTTGCGGAGGGGGCACTCTGACTGTTGTTTGTGCATAGGCACCAAACAGGAGATCAGAGTGTTCGGCCTTCTTGGAGACCTTGAATGGAGTCCTGTATGGGGCTCCAGTTGGGGATACCATAGTTCTGCTGGGGGAGTGATGGAGACACATGGAGCGGTGTGATTAGGAAGAACGGCCTCCTTGATCTAAACCTGAGTGGTTGTTTGTTGTTGGACTTCTGTGCTAGTCATGGATTGTCTATAATGGACACCATGTTCGAACATAGGGATGCTCATTACTGTACTTGGTACCAGAGCACCCTAGCCCAAAGGTCAGTGATCAATTTTATAATTGTTTCATCTGATCTCAGGCCGTATGTTTTGGACACTCGGGTGAAGAGAGGGGAGGAGCTGTTAACTGATCACCATCTGGTGGTGAGTTGGGTCAGGGAGTGGGGGAAGACTCTGGACAGACCTGGTAAACCCAAACTGGTAGTGCGGGTTAATTGGGAACGTCTGGAGGAGGCCACTGTCCAACAGACTTTCAACTCACGCCTCCATCAGAGCTTTTTGTGCATCCATGTGGAGGTTGTGGGCATTAAACCTGAGTGGACAATGTTCAAAACCTCCATTGCTGAAGCTGCGGTGGGGAGCTGTGGTCTTAGTGTCTTGGGTGCCAGAAGGAGTGGTAACCCACAAACATCCGGGAAGCCGTCCAACTGAAGAAGGAGGGACATGTTTTCCCGGAGGACTTCAGAGGCAGTTGCAGGGTACAGAAGGACCCGAGGGCTGCAACCTCTGCCGTGAAAGAAGCAAAGCAGCGGGTGTGGAAGAAGTTCGGAGAAAACATGGAAAAGGACTGTCGGTCTGCACCAAAGTGCTTCTGGAAAACCGTCCACCACCTCAGAAGGGGGAAGCGTGGAATTATCCAAGCTGTATACAGTAAGGATGGGACTCTGTTGACCTCAACTGAGGAGGTAATAGAGCGGTGGAAGGAGCACTTTGAGGAACTCCTGAATCCAAATAATATGCCCTCTATAGGCAGAGGCAGAGCTAGAGGATGATGGAGGATTATCATCAATTTCCCTGGTGGAAGTCACTGAGGTAGTTACTCTCGCAAGGATCCTGGAGGGGACCTGGGAGTATGTCCATCCTGTCTACATGTGTTTTGTGGATCTAGAGAAGGCATATGACCGGTTCCCTCAGGAGATACTCTGGGAGGTGCTGCGGGAGTATGGGGTGAGGGGGTCCCTTCTTATGGCCATCCAATCTCTGTATGGCCAAAGCGAGAGCGTTGTCCAGGTTCTCTGCAGTAAGTCGGACTCATTTCAGGTGAGGGTTGGTCTCCACCAGGGCTGCGCTTTGTCACTAATCCCGTTTGTAGTATTTATGGACAGGATATCGAGGCGTAGTCGGGGTGGGGATGGGTTGCAGTTCGATGGGCTGATGATCTCATTGCTGTTTTTTGCAGATGATGTGGTCCTGATGGCATCATCGGCCTGTGGCCTTCAGCACTCACTGGATTGGTTCGCAGCCGAGTGTGAAGCGGCTGGGATGAGGATCAGCAACTCTAAGTCTGAAGCCATGGTTCTCAGCAGGAATCCGGTGGAGTGCCTGCTCCAGGTAGGGAATGAGTCCTTACCCCAAGTGAAGGAGTTCAAATACCTTGGAGGGGGAGATTGGTCAGAGAATAGGCGCAGCAGGGGCGGCATTACACTCAATATATTGCATCGTTGTGACGAAAAGAGAGCTGAGCCAGAAGGCAAAGCTCTCGATCTACCAGGTAGTTTTTGTTCCTACCCTCACCTATGGTCATGAAGGCTGGGTCATGACCGAAAGATCGAGATCCAGGGTACAAGCGGCTGGAATGGGTTTCCTCAGGAGGGTGGCTTGCGTCTCCCTTAGAGATGAGAAGCTCAGTCATCCGTGAGGATCTCAGAGTAGAGCTACTGCTCCTTTGCGTCGAAAGAAGGCAGTTGAGGTGGTTTGGGCATCTGGTAAGGATGCCCCCTGGGCGCCTCCCTTGGGAGGTGTTCCAGGCATGTCCAGCTGGGAGGAGGCCTGGGGAAAAACCCAGGACTAGGTGGGGCCAGGCTCGGGAAAAGGACGTTTGTGGTCCCCTGCTGGAGCTGCTGCCCCCGTGGACCGACCCCGGATAAGTGGATGAAGATGGATGGATGGATTTTAATTAATGGCGCCTTTCATAACACACAAGGTCGCCTCATAAGCAATATACAGATAAAATGCAGTAAAAACTCAATATAACATGTTCTAAAAGGCTTGTATAAAAAGATATCTTAAGACGCGTTTTAAAAGTCAACAAGCAATCGCTATTGCGAATATCAAGAGGAAGGGAGTTCCATAGGCGGGGGGCAGCATAACTGAAAGATCTAGCACCCATGGTAGTTAGTCCAATCCAAGGTACCACAAGATAATTTGAAGATGAATATCTGAGAGCACGTGAAGGAGTGTAAAAACATGGAGAAGTTGAGTAAGGTATTGTGGTGCAAGATTATGAAGTACCTTATAAGTAGCAAGATTTTGAATTTAACCCCTATACTTTACTGGAAGCCAGTTCAATTGCTGAAGAACTGGAGAAATGTGCTCAGTAGACAGTGTTCTAGAATTAACACAAGCTGCCGAATTTGTGAATATGTGACTAGTGCGTGGATAAGAACTGCAGTATTGTTATTTGAGAGAAAGGGACAGAGTTTCAAAGGATAGTGTGCTATCCATGATGACACCCATACTTTTAACCTATAAGGAAGGACAAATCGCATTTTTGTCAATGTACAAAGAAAAAAAATAGATTTAGATACAACAGATCCAGTGCAAACTAGTAAAGCCTCAATTGTGTTGCCATTTAGCTTCAAGAAGTTAGCTGAAACCCAATCTAGTGAGGAAAAAACCTTATCCATGAAGTAAAAAGAAAATCTAATAAAATATTTCAAATACAACCATTCAAATACAGTCGATTTGTAAGTATCTCATATGTAGTTGGTAAGGATCAGAAAATGTATTCAGTTAATCCTACAAGCAGATTAGGCAGATATCATTTCCTACAGTACTGGTACAGTATGTCTTATATCACTCCAGAAATGTACAGTATAAACATATCTGATACTGTATACACATATGTAATGCATATAAATTAAGCTTTGCTTGCAATAATCTATTTTGATATGCATTACTAAAACATGAACACTTAACTCCATATTTGAAAATTGTTTAATACATTAGACATTTTTATTTGACAAATATGTTTAAAGGAGATGTGAACCAAAAGCTCACTTTAAGCATTCCCAGGACCTGATGAGCAGGTAAAATCTTCTCTTACCACCCACGGCAGTATCCATAGAAACTAGACATCTCGAGAGGCATCAACGAAATAAACAGAAACAAATGCAGATGAATAGTTTTGTTCTGCATCTTTGCCACAGTTAATTGCACACTTTCACTAGTTATTTCTCCATATGTTTCATTTACACTCCACACAATAGTAAAACAAAACAAAGAGCACAATTCAATCACTGATAAGTTATACACAAACATACATACAGAGAGACTCAGAAATAAACCCACACCCACAGAATTTCTGAATGGGCATAATCTGCAAAAAAGTCTGCAAAACATGACTAGGGTTTTCCATGGGACTTGATTGCTAAATCATTTCCTAAAATGAACCAGACAACATTTACTGGGAGTATGGTTTCAACTCTAACCCAGAAACATCCTGTTACAAAGTCTTAAGAGAAATATATCCAGTGTAGGAGCACATGCACCACACCCATTTATATACACTAACATCACATAAGAACCACATTATGACTTTTCTGAGTAGTGCAGCACCAGATCACCTCAATTTGACCAACTTGATTTCCGGACATGAAAATGAATCCCTTAAACCTGCAATATGTAACTTTTTCAAAAAATACAAAAACAGGTTTTTAGGACTAGTAAATGTAAGGAACTAGCATATTGGATCCAGGGATGGAAAACATCTTACAAAATAGCAAAATCGACATTTCACAATACATAACTAGCAACAAATGCATATTATGGGCTAAATAATATATGTATATTTGGATTGTTATTATCTGTATTATTCCTGTGTTCAATAGAAACAAATATATATAAAATATTATTAAAAAATACATAAAATTTGTGCCGACGGGAAAAATTTATGGAAGATACATAGTGCAGCTATGAACAAAACAGATCATAAACAGGGTCAGATGTGACAGGAACAAGGTCAACACTAGAGATTTTCTCCACAGAATATAGGACTGTTTTTAATGAAGCCAACTCCGTTTGATGGTTTCTGAGATTGTGTTGCTTGTGGTTTACATTTCAGAACAGTGTAATCTGCAATATGGTGACCGATCTTGTAAAACCACTCCTGGTCCTCTTTTACCTGGGTAGGAAGCTGAGAGCGAAAAGGACCCGATCAGCCGCGGTCGGTGGACCGCCCGCCGCTGGACCGCCCGCCGCTGGACCAGATGTAGGAGGGGATAAAATTTTACCCTCAAAACTAGGACTGACAAATACTTGTGTCCTGTGTGTTAGCAGGAATGTGTGTGCTAATGTGATACTCTGTGGGGTACTCACCCTATAGGAGCGTTGGTCTAGTTAAAGCTGCACGACAACGACACCTGCACCTGTAGATTTGGAAAAAGAACTCCAGATATATAGATTTGTCTAACTTAATAAAGAACAGGTTCATTTATTGGCGGGAGAGCAGTTATGGACAATCACCAAGAAGCAGCAGCTGAATTGCAATAAACTAAAATATTTATTAAAATACATTAAATTAACATGTCTCTTAAAATAAAACATATTCCACCGAGCCAGACCGGTGACCATGATTTATATTCTCTTTACTCTTTATTTGTTTTATATGTCAATGTTAAGATATGAACACCCTTTAACTGCTAATTTTGGTCTTCATTAGGGACTTCCCAAAACCTGTGAACTCAGAGTTACTCAGAACAGTGCTTTTACTCAGTACCACCTCTGTAGCTAATGAAAGGGAGGCTAAAAAGGAAAGTGGTGGACAAAGTACTGAGTAAAAGTACTTTTCTCAGTAACTCTTGAGTTCACAAGTTTTGGGAAGTCCCTATTTAATACCAAATTGATCAGGGAAAAGGAGTTCACATCTTACTGGTGACCATGATTGATATTTTCTTTACTCTTTCTAATTGTTTTATAGGTTACTGTTAAAATATGAACTCCCTTTGAATGTCCACCTCCGAAAAAGGACAACCCTAACCCAGGTAAAACAGTGATAACAGCAGACAGGCTATCAGGAGGGGACACCCCACTGTACTTTGTTAAGAGAAACAGAACGCCACCCAGGACCCACAGCCAATTCATCCCAAAGAGCACATTCTCCCACTATTAACAGTCTCGGAGTAATACTCACGTTTCCTGAGCAATAGGCAGAGCCAACCTACTGACCCAGGCATCGTTTTCCTAGTATTGCTGTGCTATAGAGTTGTCACTTCCCGGAAGTCCACCTTCCAACTCCACAGCATCCATACAAGGGTAGCGTCAATCGCCTTCCTTGGACCGTCGCTTTCTCTGCCTGCCATCCTGTGCCTTTTGGTTCCTATTCTTCATCTGGCACTCGTGCTCTGTTCACCCTGTTGCCTGTGTTATCCGTGCCTCGGTTCCCGGTGTGTACGTCTGTGTGTTCCGCTTCACTTTTAAAATCAGAAAACATCTGGGCGGGAAAACACACCATACAATCCCATTGGGTCCCAAATCCATACCTCCAATTCGCATTGGCACACAGTTCTGTCCCTCGTAGTCATTTCCCCCTGCCAGCCCAATAAGAATGTTTAAAAAAATTCAAACGTGTCAGGACTGGCAAAATTAAGGTTACGTCACATGGCAACAAGTTCAATAAAATACAAACACACTTCTAAAATTAGTGATTAAAAAAAGATAAAATAAAACACTATCAACATTACTAAAATAGGTAAAACATGCACATCATTGATAAAACTTGTGAATCATTTCATTCCTAGCCCCTCCTGGTCCACCCTGTGACACTAACCCAGCAGCATGTGAAAAAGGGATGTCACATTTTGTTCACTAAAGTATACAGACACGCAGGTATACTATTTTTAAACTCATCATACAAAATGAACTCTCACACAGTGGTACAGTTCTTGGCTTTACTGGCTTTATACCAGCGATCAAAGAGACACTTCTTCTACGTAACAAACTCTCTTTTTTGTGGTTTTCTTTTAAGCTTGAACTTGTAGGTTACAGTTTTCAGTTTCTGAAAACTGAGGACAAGCAAATATAAAGTGCCATTGTACACACACGCATGCACGCACACACATTTCAGCTGTACCTATTCTTGTGGGGACATAAAACAAAAAAATCCAGAAATCTTAAAAAATTCACCAAACCTTACCATAACCCTAATCCAACCCTAAACTAAATGTAAGTTTGACCCTAAACCTAACCTGTAAGCCAGAGCCTCATGGGGACCTGAACAATATCACCGTAAAGACACTTTGGTCAGATTTTACTCCATTTTAGGTGAAGACGTTAAGAACAGTTTCTCATTTGTCAAGATAAAGTGAATTATAAAAAATACATAAAAAATACAAAATAAAATACAGAATGCAGCTACTCAGTTTATACGATAGAAGTGTATGTACAGTGAGCACAAATTATGTCTAAATTTGAGAGTCACATCAATTGGTTTATGCAAAGTGGAATGGCAATAGTAATGGAATTTTTTAACTTTGAGGCATTACTGTGCAAATGACAATTTGTGCAAATGACATAAAATAAATAACCAAATTTGCAGATAAGTATGTGCAAATGCACCATGGTACATAACTAAGGCACTAGGGCATAACTGAGCAAAAGTGGTGTGTGGGTACGTGGAGTCAGCATGTACCGTGATTGGGTAGAAGCCATGACAGTCATAATTTAAAAGTGGTGAGGGAGACAGTGTTGTCAAGTTTCAAAGATTTGTGCAGTTTGCTCCAGTCATTAGCAACTGCGAATTGGAAGGAGCTGCGGCCAAAGGTTTGGACTTATGGCGCAACTAGAGAGATGTACCTGCTTGAGCGCAGGTTGCGGGTGGGTAAGGCAATGGAAGAGAGTTTAGGTACAGTGGGCTTTTGCGTAAGAGTGACTTGTATGTAGATGATTTGATAGCAGTGGGTCAGGCATTGAGTGTGTATTAAGGGCCAGCAAACTAGTACTGTACCCAGAAGCGTCATGCACCTATTTTTTTAAGGGGGCACAGTGTGCACAACACACGGAAACATGTGCCCACAAATACTGATATTAAAAGGAAAATCCACTTGGGTCAAAAATCGGAGGGGGCACGTGCAGAATAGGAAGTAAATACTAAATTTAATTTTAGATTAGAGATGGTTAATGTGGGACTAGAATGAAAGTGAACAGTCTAACCAGACACCTAGGTATTTGTAGTTGTCCACATTTTCTAGTTTAGACCCATCCAGAGTGGTGATGCTAGTCAGACAGGTAGGTACGGGCAGTGTAAGGTTGAACAGCTTGCATATAGTTTGTTCAAGTTTAGAACAGTCCTATGCCACAGTGTTGAATGGCATCAAAGCTCTTTTGGAGGTTTGTCAGCACATATTGCAATGTAGGGCCCTAAACATAAACCAGAAATTTACTCATGGGGACCAGAAAAGGTTCTAATATGGTCCTAAACAGGCTTGGAATTGTGTGATTATAGGGGCAAGGCTACTTGGCCTTAAAGGGGTGCACAATTTGCCAGAGCCCAAAGGCCATCGACCACAAAGCCCATCAAGCAAAATCGCCAAGTAAATTACTTTGCAAAGTGACAAACACTGCGTTCTCTCTCTTCCAAAACATTACAGGTCTAAACCTATGACATGCTGTGTGGAGATCTAACCCTATGAACACAGGGTGAATTAGACAGGAGGACTGTAAACGGTTTGCAGGAAGCTAAAATAGGCTTCTCTATAACATTTAACTCCTTTCAATATTTAAGGTTGAACCTACTTGAACAAATCAATTCTAAGATAAACTCCTGTTAGTCACACAGACATATGCACACATTGTCTCACTGACAGATGTATACGCAAAGCCAGAGCTTAGCTATGACGTAATGAAACGTGACCGCACATTTCTTGTGTGTGAGTTAGCCTGACCTTATCACTTGGTGATGAAAATGTCAATGAGGACAGGAGTCAGGATCAGTGATATCTTGTGTCTGTAGGTCGTGGTTGTGTAGCTGTCACAGCCTGTATGTTTTTTTTTGTTTGGCCTATTTAAATAAATATATGGTTTTCATGTGTAAAAATCTGCAAACCAAACTACCTAGCCAGGGTTGCCAACTTTGGGACGTTGGCTGGCGTGAGACTCGGTAACATTTCAGTGAGCGTGTGCGCGGAGAACACTTTTGGTAATCCTAACCCTAATCTTAGAAATGTCATTCTTTGTTTACTATAATATAAACCATGATTTATGCAAAAAAACAACTAATAGAATGGAAACGCTTATTTTTTTTAATGCTGAAAGCGTGAGAATCACGCCAGATGCGTGAGAGTTGCCAACCCTGCTAGCAAGTAACATTAGCCAATGGAACTCCTGTACTACTATGAAGTCATTGACAACGACTGTTAACATTGACAATGCAATTATTTACAAGAGACTGAAATGTATTTATTTTGTTACGAAATGTCAATGTGGTCTTTGATTATCTTTATTTTTAGTAGCATTTGCAAGACTCAACTGATGCTATTGAGATTTCAAAAACTTCAAAACCGTGTGTGCATGTGTGTTTGCGTATGTGCACGTACTGTATGTGTGATGGATGCAATGATTGGCCAATGAGATTGTAGATGTCCGAGTGTGTGCGAGGTACTGTATGTTGGCCTGTAAGTAGCACATTCCCCGGGAGGCAGACAGTCAAAAGAATTCTATTTTTTCCATTCAGCCTTGGGCACACAAAAGGGTATCAGCGGCCATGGATGTCATGGCCGTTGTGAAATTCCTACCCCGTTAAACCACAACACACACACACACACACACACACACACACACACACACACACACACACACACACACACACACACACACACACACACACACACACACACACACACACACACACACACAAATTGTGACAGGAAGTGAAAAAATAGACACCAAAATTACTTTGATAAACAGAAGGGGAGTTTTATTAGTCTCCAAATACCCACAGTAAATAATAATGGAATAACTGGAAAAGGGACCCAGCGGGAATGCAAATAAATCCTAAATAAACCCTTGCTATCTGATATTACACTAACAAAAATACTGGGAGATGGCCGCCCAGATTCCTAACTAGTGTATTTAGACAAGACAAGCTAACTCTGAGGAGTAGTATGTAAGCCCATGTCTACAGTGCATCTGGAAAGTATTCACAGCACTTCAATTTTTCCACAATTTGTTACTGTATGTTACACCCTTATTCCGAAATGGATTATATTCATTATTATGTTTTTTATTTTTAATAAATTTGCTAAGATTTCAAAATTCTGTCACATTCTTTCACATTGTCATTATGGGGTATTGTTTGTAGAATTTTGAGGGAAATTATTATTTTAATCCATTTTGGAATAAGGGTGTAACATAACAAAATGTGGAAAAAGTGGAGCGATGTGAATACTTTCCAGATATACTGTATATACACACCCCATATGTATTAGACCTCCCCAGGGTTAAAAAAGGAAAATACAGTAGGTCATAAAATGGTAAATGAACAAACAAGTTGAAAGACTATAAAAACACTAAATAATTAAGTAAAAAAGGGGTAACTGTACCCCACAACACAAATATTCCTACAAAGGAAATGTCTCTAAGACAAAATACTGAAACTCAAACAAAATCTCTCACACAAAATACATATTTTAATCAATCACAACTGTGATTTCTGTCTCTTCAGAAATGTCTCCTTAAATATATTTCCCTCTACAACAAACAGCCCTCACAATAGGCATTTAGCAGCAGACAAAGAAAAACAGGGAAACAAATTAGAAAGTGGCCTTTGATTGGCCACTGACGAAATGGAAACATATTTGATGGGAGGTGGAATCTGATTGGCCAGAATAAAGTATTGGGCAAGAACCGATGATGGGGACAGAACAGGAACACCTGGGATATACATAGATTTGGACAGCGGGAGACAAAAACAAAGAGCAAAACAATCAGCATACCAACAGAGACAAGTCACGGGATGTAACAGATGGAAAAGATTAGATGAACACAGCATACAACATGCATGCTGTAGTTAGTAAGTTATGTAGTTAGTTTCAATTATTCATGCACAGTTAGTGGGACTCTCCTGCATTTGGCATCCACACTGGGTGTGAAAAGTGACAATGGTTCTTTAAACCATAGTTCAAATGTCTCCTTTAATCCGAAACAAAGGAAATCCACACGTCTTCCACACAGTTTAAACTTTGTTTTCATGGACAATAATGGCCTTTACCTCCCCAAGACCTATTCCACCCCAAGTCTCTTAGGTTCAAAACTATCTGCAGTTGCTTTTCCCTTGAACTTACAACACAACATTGTTTTTGTAAATGTTATGCCAATATTTGGTTTGGTGTACATTTTAGTAATGTACTCAAAACTAAGTACTGACATCACAGGTTTGCAATGTAATTAAATTAATGTAAAGCTGGTTGTCATACAAATTGATCTACTTCTTTTTGATTTCAATCAAGGCCTCCAGAAGTAATGTTTTTAGTGAGGATGGACCTGATGGAATACAAACTAAATACCCAAAAGATAATAGTGGTTGTCAGTGGCATGGATATTTCTGACATTTCAATTAACTTGAATACATGGATAATCACTGATATCAAGACCAAAGTGGTAACAGAATCTACAAAAACTGTGAGGTTTCAAAACTTAGCCTCTGATTTAATGGAAACATATTTTCCGGGAGGAGGAATGCTTGGATTTTGCTGGGAAATTTGATGAAATTTAAAAGACATGGTATAAGGTTTGGTTTACATTAACTCAGTGTGTGTATTTGTGTTTTCATGCAAACACTTGTGTGCTTGCATTTGTATTCTCTAAATATGTTTGTCTGTCACATGACCCTTTGGAACAGAATGTTCCCGCACTCTATTTAAATGTAATCCAGAATACTATGAAACATATTATGAATTCGGTGAGGACAACTGGAATGAGCTTTTTGTTTTCTTGGCCATTCTGTTTTTATTACACATTCAAATCCAGGAAGGATCCCTAACCCTGAAGTTGTGTCTGTTTAAAACCACTCAGTCGTGTGCATGCTGTTTTGATAGCCGTAGTGGATTAAAACACTTATGGAAAAGTCAAAAGTCAGACTAGTTCAATCCAATTAGTCTGAAATGAATACCCAAATGGTTTTGCTAAATTTGTATGTACCGTAAATTAAAATAGATTTTCTCATATTAAATGTCCTCTAACCTATCATCTATTTCTGTTGCAACTCATATTTTATTTTTTCTCTCTATAACACTGTCTTTCTGTGTGTACCTGTCTTTTTCTTTGTACGTCTCTTCCTGTCTTCCTCTCTGTACACCTCGTTGTGTATTCCCCTCTGTACGTCTCTTCTTGTCTTCCTCTTTAAGTCTCATTGTGTCGTCCCCTCTCTCCGTCTCTTCCTGTCTTCCTCTCTGTACACCTTGTTGTGTCTTCCCCTCTGTACGTCTCTTCCTGTCTACCTCTCTCTACGTCTCGTTGTGTCTTCCCTTCTCTACGTCTCTTGCTGTCTTCCCATCTGTACACCTTGTCGTGTCTTCCCCTCTGTACGTCTCTCCCTGTCTTCCTCTCTACGTCTCGTCGTGTCTTCCCCTCTCTTTTACTCCTACTGTCTTCCTCTCTGTACACTTCTTTGTGTCTTCCTCTCTGTACGTCTCTTCCTGTCTTCCTCCCTGTACGTCTCGTGGTGTCTTCCCCTGTCTATTTCTCTTCCTGTTTACTTCTCTCTATGTCTCATTGTGTCTTCCCCTCTCTACGTCTCTTCCTGTCTACCTCTCTCTACGTCTCGTTGTGTCTTCCCCTCTCTACGTCTCTTGCTGTCTTCCCATCTGTACACCTTGTTGTGTCTTCCCCTCTGTATGTCTCTCCCTGTCTTCCTCTCTACGTCTCGTCATGTCGTCCCCTCTCTTTTTCTCTTCCTGTCTTCCTCTCTGTACACTTCATTGTGTCTTCCCCTCTGTATGTCTCTTCCTGTCTTCCTCTCTGTACACCTCGTTGTGTTTTCCCCTCTCTACTTCTCTTCCTGTCTTCCTCTCTGTACACCTCATCACGTCTTCCCCTCTGTATGTCTCTTCCTGTCTTCCTCTCTGTACACCTTGTCATGTATTCCCCTCTGTAAGTCTCTTCCTGTCTTCCTCTCTATGTCTCATTGTGTCTTCCCCTCTCTCCGTCTCTTCCTGTCTTCCTCTCTGTACACCTCATCACGTCTTCCCCTCTGTATGTCTCTTCCTGTCTTCCTCTCTGTACACCTTGTCATGTATTCCCCTCTGTAAGTCTCTTCCTGTCTTCCTCTCTATGTCTCATTGTGTCTTCCCCTCTCTCCGTCTCTTCCTGTCTTCCTCTCTGTACATCTCGTTGTGTCTTCCCCTCTCTACTTCTCTTCCTGTCTTCCTCTCTGTACGCCTTGTCGTGTCTTCCCCTCTGTACGTCTCTTCCTGTCGTCCTCTCCGTACGTCTCGTCGTGTCTTCCCCTCTGTACGTCTCTTCCTGTCATCCTCTCCGTATGTCTCGCCGTGTCTTCCCCTCTCTATTTCTCTCCCTGTCTTCCTCTCTCTACGTCTCGTTGTGTCTTCCCCTCTCTACGTCTCTTCCTGTCTTCCTCTCTGTACGACTCGTCATGTATTCCCCTCTGTACATCTCTTCTTGAATTTCTCTGTACCTTTCTTTCGTTCGATCTCTGTA
The DNA here is from genome assembly GCA_016801145.1 of Umbra pygmaea. NCBI lineage: Eukaryota > Metazoa > Chordata > Actinopteri > Esociformes > Umbridae > Umbra > Umbra pygmaea. The sequence goes on along the minus strand of JACXGM010000361.1, from coordinate 14,152 downwards.
CATCTCTTCCTTTCATTCTATCTGTACCTCCTATCCTATCTTTCTCTCTTTACCTCACTTCCTGTATTTATTTCTCTGTAGATTCCTGTCTTGCTCTTTGTACATGTCTATGCTCTGTGGAGGACCTTGTGTTTTCTTCTGTACATTCTGAGTGAGGCTGACGTGGTCTTGGGCTGAAGCACTACCAATTGTACTTCTACGTTTCCACCCGTGAGAATAGGCTTCACTGTGTCTGTTGTGAGTCTGAATGAACTTAAACATGGCACAGCAACAGCAGCATGAAGTAAGAAGTAGATCATACACTTTGATATGAGTGAATGCGGAATGGATTCACAGTATCTCCATAACTAAAGTGCGCAGCACCATATGAGATTGTTGCGGTGTTCAAGTAACACCGATGTCGTTATAGCATGACACGATTTTTAGAGCAATGGAAAAGTAATACCTCAAGATAGATGCGGCGTTTTGGTCCTGCAAAATGTGTTTTATAGTCACATTTCAATATAATTATTGGGAATGAATGGAAGCTTATTTTCCAATGATATATAATAATATATATATTCACTAGGTACTGTAGGGTGAAACTTTAGCTGTGGTAATTAGCCAAAATAATGTTTTACAGAGTGTTGAAACATATGTTTCCCATCAGGAAATGTTGGTGGTTTAGTGAGCTCACTGTTTGGGCCACTTTAGGTAAATGAAGCAAGGAAAAACAGTGGTGCTATGATTCAATGCATTTGTTGTTGTTTTTTATATACCCATTAATTTGCAAACGCAAAGTGTACTCATACTGTACAAAGCCTCCTGGTAGTCATGGGTAACTAGGAACTGATGTTCTCTTGCGTTTGTTGTGGTTTTTGGGTTTTGGTTGTGCTGCTCTATGTTTTCTGTGTTTCACCCTGCTGTCTGTCTATCACGGGAAAGCTTGGAATGTTTCTGGGCCAAGCATCCCTGTGGTTGGTGGACAGTGGGTGGGCTGGGCAGAGGGGTTTGGCATCTGTTATGATCCGGTGCCATGCTTTGATTTCTACCTACTTCAGCTCAGCCTGTGAGTAATACCTGTTGTTATTTGATTACTGAGGAGGCAATGGCCAGCCAGTAGCCTGTGTGAGATTTGTTTCAATAAACCCTTCCATTACAATTCAGCTTGTCTTTTATTCATGACTTTGTGATGTCATTACATTACTATCATAATTAAAAATGAAAACTTGCTATCTAGCTGACTCTGATGTCGAGCTGCTCCTACACATCTTTTCTATATGAGGTATACACCTGTGAAGGAGAAAAACAAGGAAGGCTAAACTACATGTAAAACTTAATTGTTCTCTTTTTCTCAGGAGAACAGTCTAAAAAATCATGTGGAACATAGAAAAGAGGAACATAGGTCAGAAGTCGAAGCTGACCCACAGTGATAGGCGGACACTTGAGGGGGTACATTGTTGGAAAACGATCATTTGTCTATGTACCTAAATCACTTGATATAATTATTTGAATGTCTCGTTCATTGAACGAGGCAGCTCCTAGCAGAGATCTAGGCATAAGGTTATATGGATCTGCCCCTTCTAATGCGCTAGATAGAACTTTGTGAAACCAATATGTGCGGGAAAAATGATGTTCTTGCACCATGAAGAATACAAGCCTAATTGCTTTTGGTACACAAACACAGACATTTAATATGATACATATCGATTTTGTTGTTCCAACACACTGCCAACTAGTGTCAGCTCCATGCTTCCTGATCACAATGCTGTTGCTGGGCACGTTAAAATTATCAAACAATTCTTCTGATGTCACACATCAATAGTTTCTTCACACAACATACAGTATTCTGTACCATTGCTCTATCAACGATTTAGTCTCAATCAGGGGAGGCTATCACATTGGGAATACATAATTGAAAGGACGATAGTATCTGTGTTAAGAAACTCTATGTGTAAAGTTAGAAGTACATTTTTTTGTAAAGAAAAGCATTTCAAGCAGACTTGTAAACACGGGGTGGTGCGCGTGGCATAGTGGGCAAAGTCGCTGCATTGCAGGTCAGTCTAAATCACAATGTTCATGGGTTCGAGCCTGACTTTCCCTGGGCCTCCTGCATGAGGCAGCGAAAAATTGGCATAGCACTGCCAGGGATTTTGGTTATATACAGTGCCTTGCGAAAGTATTCGGCCCCCTTGAACTTTTTGACCTTTTGCCACATTTCAGGCTTCAAACATAAAGATATGAAACTGTAATTTTTTGTGAAGAATTAACAACAAGTGGGACACAATCATGAAGTAGAACGAAATTTATTGGATATTTCAAACTTTTTTAACAAATAAAAAACTGAATAGAATAGAATAGAAATTTATTTCAGACAGACAGACAGACTGACTTGCATCAACATCAATTGAGCTGACCACCAACAATATATTTACAAATCCTATCAGCGGTCTGAAACAGGTGTAGGCTGAAGCTCTCGCTTATATTGCCTACCCTTTTTAACACCTATAATTTTTATAATATAAAATTAATTACAATTTAGTGTTTTACATCAATCTGTTGTAGACAAACAAAGTAAACAAAATACAAAATTTTTAGAATTACGTATTCAGTACAGTTGCACAACCCAAATAGCAACGAGCTCAGCTAGCTCATGTATCACTTTTAAATGGATTCATATAGTTTCAGTACATTATTTTTAAATAGTTTTTTCAGCTTACTAAGTGTCCCACATATTTTTAATTCCTTATGACAGTTGTTCCATAGGTTTCACCTTTAACTGAAATACAATGATATTTTGCATTGGTCCTAACTTGGTTCTTTTTGAATATACAAGTTCCCCTTAAGTAAAAAAATAAAATAAAAAAAGGTTTAAAAAATAAATTGTACAAGGTTACGTACGCGATTAACGAGTACCTGCAGTGCATTTTAAATTAATGAATCATTTTCACTGAACATTCCACGTTGTATTTTTGAAAGGAGACCGTTTCGGTTCTGTTGAGCTCAGAGCAGACTTCACTATGTGCCATAGCCAGCTACATTGACGAGCCATACATGGATCTGGGCAGAGACCTTCTAGAGGTGTAATCCTTATGATGCTTTCAAACGTTTTTAACAAATAAAAAACTGAAAAATGGGGCGTGCAAAATTATTCAAAGTTAATACTTTGTAGCGCCACTCTTTGCTGCGATTACAGCTGTAAGTCGCTTTGGGTATGTCTCTATCAGTTTTGCACATCGAGAGACTGACATTTTTGCCCATTCCTCCTTTCAAAACAGCTCGAGCTCAGTGAGGTTGGATGGAGAGCGTTTGTGAACAGCAGTTTTCAGTTCTTTCCACAGATTCTCGATTGGATTCAGGTCTGGACTTTGACTTGGCCATTCGAACAATTGGATATGCCACCACCATGTTTGACAGTGGGGATGGTGTGTTCAGGGTGATGAGCTCTGTTGCTTTTTTACGCCAAACATAACGTTTTGCATTGTTGCCAAAAAGTTCAATTTTGGTTTCATCTGACCAGAGCGCCTTCTTCCACATGTTTGGTGTGTCTCCCAGGTGGCTTGTGGCAAACTTTAAACAACACATTTTATAGATATCTTTTAGAAATGGCTTTCTTCTTGTCACTCTTCCATAAAGGCCAGATTTGTGCAGTATACGACTGATTGTTGTCCTATGGACACACTCGCCCACCTCAGCTGTAGATATCTGCAGTTCATCCAGAGTGATCATGAGCCTCTTGGCTGCATCTCTGATCAGTCTTTTCCTTGTATGAGCTGAGAGATTAGAGGGACAGCCGGGTCTTGGTAGATTTGCAGTGGTCTGATACTCCTTCTATTTCAATATTATCGCTTGCACAGTGCTCCTTGGGATATTTAAAGCTTGGGATATCTTTCTGTATCCAAATCCGGCTTTAAACTTCTCCACAACAGTATCTCGGACCTGCCTGGTGTGTTCCTTGTTCTTCATGATGCTCTCTGTGCTTTCAACGGACCTCTGAGACTATCACAGAGCAGTTGCATTTATACGGAGACTTGATTACACACAGGTGGATTCTATTTATCATCATTAGTCATTTAGGTCAACATTGGATCATTCAGAGATCCTCACTGAACTTCTGGAGAGAGTTTGCTGCACTGAAAGTAAATGGGCTGAAAAATTTTGCTCTCCCAATTTGTCCGTTTTTTTTTGTTAAAAATGTTTTAAATATCCAATAAATGTCGTTCCACTTCATGATTCTGTCCCACTTGTTGTTGCTTCTTCACAAAAAATTACAGTTTTATATCTTTATGTTTGATGCCTGAAATGTGGCAAAAGGTTGAAATGTTCAAGGGGGCCGAATACTTTCCCAAGGCACTGTAAGTCTGATTATTAAGCCCCACAGCGACTCCTTGTTATCAGATCAGGTGCTTGTAATTTCAAATGTGGAAGTGTAATGGGTGACTTGTTAACATGTGCAGTTTTATTCAAATAATAAAACAATTACATACTGGTAAGTGTTCTGACGTTGTTATAAGAAATGTAAATTATTAGCTTAATAGGAACTACGTTTTATGTGGCGTACTAACATGGCAACAGTATTTAAAAATTAATTTCTCAAATAAAATGTTGGTAACAATTTTGTAAGTGCATTAACACACTCCAACCTGTGCCTTGCCAGTAAATAACCGCATACCTCGAAGGTGTGAGAAGCCATGAGGTCGAATTAAATCCAGTGCAATTTGTGCACTCTATTTGTCTCTGTTAGTTCCAAGGCTGATACAATTTTTGCAGAGGATTTTTATGGAGACCTGACAGGAAAACATTACAGTAATCTAGCCTGCTAGTAATAAAATCATGCATTAATCTCTAGGTGATCAGCCAGTGATAGGTCTAACTGCATTTGGGCAATGTTCCTCAGGTGGAAATTGCTTTTTTGGTCACTTTTCTAACATGTGGCTTAAAACTCAGCTCAGAATCTAAAAGAACACATACAGTGCATGTGCTTTGGCTGGGCCACTCAAGGACATTCACAGAGTTGTCCTGTAGCCACTCCTTTGTTATCTTGACTGTGTGCTTAGGGTTGTTGTCCTGTTGGAAAATTAACCTTCACCTCAGTCTGAGGTCCAGAGCCCACAGCCACCAGCGTGCTTCACTCTACGGATGGTATTGGCCAGTTGATGAGCGGTGCCTGGTTTCTTCCAGACATGACACTTGCCATTCAGGCCATAGAGTTTAATCTTTACTTCATCAGACCAGAGAATTTTGTTTTTCATTGTCTGGGAGTCCTTCAGGTGCCTTTTGGCAAACTCCACGCAGGCTCTGATGTGCCTTTTACTGAGGAGTGGCTTCCGTCTGGCCACTCTACCACTCAGGCCTGATTGGTGGAGTGCTGCAGAGATGGTTGTTCTTCTGGAAGTTTCTCATTTCTCCACAGATATACGCTGGAGCTCTGTCAGAGTGACCATCGGGTTCTTATCACCTGCCTGACTAAGGCCCTTCTCCCCCGATCGCTCAGTTTGACCGGGCGGCCAGCTCTGGGAAGAGACCTGGTGGTTCCAAACTGATTCCATTTATGCATGATTGAGGCCACTGTGCTCATTGGGACCTTCGATGCTGCAGATATTTTTCTGTACTTTTCCTCAAATGTGTGCCTCGATACAATCCTGTGTCGGAGGTCTACAGACAATTCCTTGGACTTCATGGTCTTGGCTTGTGCTCTGACATGCACTGTTAACTGTGGGACCTTAGTATATATTCAGGTGTGTGCCTTTCCAAATAATGTCCAATAACTCGATTTACTATAGGTGGACTCCAATCAGTTTGTGGAAACATCTCAAGGATGACCAGTGGAAACGTTTTAATAAATTTGTTAAGATTTCAAACAGACTTCTTTCACATTGTCATTATGGTTTATTGTTTGTAATATTTTGAGGGAAATAATGAATTTATTCCATTTCGGTAGGGGTGTTACATAACAAAATGTGGAAAAAGTGAAGTGCTGTGAATACTTTCCAGATGCTCTGTAGCGTTCTCAACGGATGCTTAGTCTTCAGTGACTGTGGGTTTAGATGTGAAGCTAAATTCACCATTTTGGGCTTTTGACAAAAGACATATCTAATGTTTTGGTTTACTTAAAAAAGTGTTGGTGGCCATCCAAGTAAATCCATGATACAGCTGCAACAGTTATCGGTTGGGTAAAATCCTGCGCTGACAGAAATATAAAGTTGTGCATCGTCCCTGTAGCGGTGAAAATCAATGCTGTTCTTTTCCAAGGTATGGATTTTTTGCTTACCTTTTAGAAAGATATATTTTTGCTTCAGAAAAATGTTTGAAACTTGTAGAATGCCACATGATATCTACTGTATTTTCACATGATATTGTATTTTCACACGACCCAGGGTGACTTGAATCCACCGTAAGACCAATTAAATAAGTCTGTAGAGAACTGTAAAAGAGATGCTGGAGAAACCAAGAGTACAATGGCAGAAAACATTTATGAATATTATTAAGGCCTTCTCCAAGACGGGCTCATAAAACGAATTTGTATTTGTTAAAATACAGTGTGCACATTTAACTCTTTGATAACCAATTTCAGTAACATTTTGCCTAAAAGTGACTGGTTGAAAATTGCTGAAATCACATTTCTTCAAAAAGGCCACAAACGTTTTAGGCAGTTTGGAACCTTTCTGTGAATATCAAGCAATTAACTATGCTTGCACTTTGCTGCTTATCTGTAGTGAAGAAGAAGTGTGAATAGGCTCAAGAAAGCAGGTAGAAGGTTTACGTTGGGATACATGATTAAAACCTATATGTCAACCATATCTGATGCAATTTCATCACAATTAAATTTGGAACACAGTTCACAGGCACTTCTAGGGACTGAACAGAATCACTTTTAATTGTCATTGTGCCAGTTACAATATGTTCATTTTTAGAGGGAAATGCTTGGTTAGGAATGTATTACCTATTAATAAAGAAATACTGTAGTACATACACAGTGATGGTGGCAGCAGGGTAACAGTATCTATCTACACAGGGATATATGTCAAAGCAAATATTGAGTATCTTTTTTACTATTGGTATGTGCGTTAATGCGGTACTGTTTACCATATGGCATTAGGTAAACAGTTTGATGTTTGGGTGTCTTTCAATCATAACCTTGGCCTTCCTTTAGCACCCTGATAAGTAGAGATGCTGCATGGGTGTGTGTTTTTTCCCTACTAGGCAGTGATGCTCTAAATGATACAGCACTACAGAACTTAGTCAGGATCTTAGGGCTTGTGCACCGCCGTGCTTTCTTGACAACTATTTCTGTATTTGTGTTTGGATCAATTTAGATCCCTGTTGATTTGGACCCTGAGGATGTTGAAGTTCTCCACCTGCTGCACGTTGTCTCTGTTGATAGTTTTGCCAATGTTCAGGGTGAGGTTGTTCACTTGGCATCATGTTTCTTGATCAATGACCTATTCCTAATAGGCAGCGTCATCTTCATTGCAGCCCTAAATCACATGAAATACGTTCTGAGGGAACTATTTTGTAAAACCGAAATATATCAAATATGAACGTATGAGAGGGTCAATTACATTTGTAGGGAACTAAATAGAACACTCGAATAACGTTCAATATGAACATTAGAAGATCATGACGTAGCATGTAAATAGCATCGGAGGAGGTCGGGGATGGTGGATGGGCGTATAAATCCGTGACTTGCATGCCAGTGTTCGTGAGTTCAAATCCAGACAGGAACTTTTTGTGTTTTGTTGTACAGACACGCGATTGTCGGTTTTTGTAATGTTAACCCTAACCTTAATTCTAACCTTAACCTCAGTAACGTCATATCTAACCTTAACCGATAGTAACCTCATGCCTAACCTTAACCGTTAGTATCCTCCTACCTAACCTTAACTGTGAATGTTGCAATATAATTTCGAACGCTATGGAATGTATGGAATGTTCTCGCAT